>JARPMJ010005333.1:45000-63981 GCA_033366665.1 Phoxinus dragarum | reverse complement strand
AACGTGCTGCGAAACAGGAATGATTCTCATTGGCTCTTGCTGAAGCTCAAATGTGATGTGTAACGCGAGAAAGAACCTCATTGGCTCTTGCTGAAGCTCAAACGTGATGCGTAAAAGGAATGAACCTCATTGGCTCTTGCTGAAGCTCAAACGTGCTGCGTAACACGAGAATGATCCTCATTGGTTCTTGCTGAAGCTCAAACGTGATGCGTAACGCGAGAAAGAACCTCATTGGGCTCTTGCTGAAGCTCAAACGTGATGCGTAAAAGGAATGAACCTCATTGGCTCTTGCTGAAGCTCAAACGTGCTGCGTAACACGAGAATGATCCTCATTGGTTCTTGCTGAAGCTCAAACGTGATGCGTAAAAGGAATGAACCTCATTGGTTCTTGCTGAAGCTCAAACGTGATGCGTAACACGAGAATGAACCTCATTGGCTCTTGCTGAAGCTCAAACGTGCTGCGTAACACCGAGAATGAACCTCATTGGTTCTTGCTGAAGCTCAAACGTGATGCGTAACACGAGAACGAACCTCATTGGCTCTTGCTGAAGCTCAAACGTGATGCGTAACAGGAATGAACCTCATTGGCTCTACGTGACCTCAAACGTGATTCGTAACGCGAGAATGAACCTCATTGGCTCTTGCTGAAGCTCAAATGTGATGCGTAACACGAGAACGAACCTCATTGGCTCTTGCTGAAGCTCAAACGTGCTGCGTAACAGGAATGAACCTCATTGGCTCTTGCTGAAGCTCAAACGTGATGCGTAACACGAGAATGAACCTCATTGGCTCTTGCTGAAGCTCAAACGTGATGCGTAACACGAGAACGAACCTCATTGGCTCTTGCTGAAGCTCAAACGTGATTCGTAACAGGAATGAACCTCATTGGCTCTTGCTGACCTCAAACGTGATTCGTAACGCGAGAATGAACCTCATTGGCTCTTGCTGACCTCAAACGTGATGCGTAACACGAGAATGAACCTCATTGGCTCTTGCTGACGCTCAAATGTGATGCGTAACACGAGAATGAACCTCATTGACTCTTGCTGAAGCTCAAATGTGCTGCGTAACACGAGAATGAACCTCATTGGCTCTTGCTGACGCTCAAATGTGATGCGTAACGCAAGAATGAACCTCATTGGTTCTTGCTGAAGCTCAAACGTGATGCGTAACACGAGAACGAACCTCATTGGCTCTTGCTGAAGCTCAAACGTGATGCGTAACAGGAATTAACCTCATTGGCTCTTGCTGACCTCAAACGTGATTCGTAACGCGAGAATGAACCTCATTGACTCTTGCTGAAGCTCAAATGTGCTGCGTAACACGAGAATGAACCTCATTGGCTCTTGCTGACGCTCAAATGTGATGCGTAACGCAAGAATGAACCTCATTGGTTCTTGCTGAAGCTCAAACGTGATGCGTAACACGAGAACGAACCTCATTGGCTCTTGCTGAAGCTCAAACGTGATGCGTAACAGGAATTAACCTCATTGGCTCTTGCTGACCTCAAACGTGATTCGTAACGCGAGAATGAACCTCATTGGCTCTTGCTGAAGCTCAAACGTGATGCGTAACACGAGAACGAACCTCATTGGCTCTTGCTGAAGCTCAAACGTGATGCGTAACAGGAATGAACCTCATTGGCTCTTGCTGACCTCAAACGTGATTCGTAACGCGAGAATGAACCTCATTGGCTCTTGCTGAAGCTCAAACGTGATGCGTAATAGGAATGAACCTTATTGGCTCTTGCTGAAGCTCAAACGTGATGCGTAACACGAGAATGATCCTCATTGGCTCTTGCTGACGCTCAAATGTGATGCGTAACACGAGAACGAACCTCATTGGCTCTTGCTGAAGCTCAAACGTGCTGCGTAACAGGAATGAACCTCATTGGCTCTTGCTGAAGCTCAAACGTGATGCGTAACACGAGAACGAACCTCATTGGCTCATGCTGAAGCTCAAACGTGATGCGTAACAGGAATGAACCTCATTGGATCTTGCTGACGCTCAAACGTGATGCGTAACACGAGAACGAACCTCATTGGCTCTTGCTGAAGCTCAAACGTGGTGCGTAACAGGAATGAACCTCATTGGCTCTTGCTGACCTCAAACGTGATGCGTAACACGAGAACGAACCTCATTGGCTCTTGCTGACGCTCAAACGTGATGCGTAACACGAGAACGAACCTCATTGGCTCTTGCTGAAGCTCAAACGTGGTGCGTAACAGGAATGAACCTCATTGGCTCTTGCTGACGCTTAAACGTGATGCGTAACACGAGAACGAACCTCATTGGCTCTTGCTGACGCTCAAACGTGATGCGTAACACGAGAATGATCCTCATTGGCTCTTGCTGACGCTCAAATGTGATGCGTAACACGAGAACGAACCTCATTGCTCTTGCTGAAGCTCAAACGTGCTGCGTAACAGGAATGAACCTCATTGGCTCTTGCTGAAGCTCAAACGTGATGCGTAACACGAGAATGAACTCATTGGCTCTTGCTGAAGCTCAAACGTGATGCGTAACACGAGAACGAACCTCATTGGCTCTTGCTGAAGCTCAAACGTGATGCGTAACAGGAATGAACCTCATTGGCTCTTGCTGACCTCAATGGTGATTCGTAACGCGAGAATGAACCTCATTGGCTCTTGCTGACCTCAAACGTGATTCGTAACGCGAGAATGAACCTCATTGGCTCTTGCTGAAGCTCAAACGTGATGCGTAACACGAGAACGAACCTCATTGGCTCTTGCTGAAGCTCAAACGTGATGCGTAACACGAGAACGAACCTCATTGGCTCTTGCTGAAGCTCAAATGTGCTGCGTAACACGAGAATGAACCTCATTGGCTCTTGCTGAAGCTCAAACGTGATGCGTAACACGAGAACGAACCTCATTGGCTCTTGCTGAAGCTCAAACGTGCTGCGTAACAGGAATGAACCTCATTGACTCTTGCTGAAGCTCAAACGTGATTCGTAACACGAGAATGATCCTCATTGGCTCTTGCTGAAGCTCAAACGTGATGCGTAACACGAGAATGAACCTCATTGGCTCTTGCTGAAGCTCAAACGTGATTCGTAACACGAGAATGATCCTCATTGGCTCTTGCTGAAGCTCAAACGTGATGCGTAACACGAGAATGATCCTCATTGGCTCTTGCTGAAGCTCAAATGTGCTGCGTATTACGAGAATGAACCTCATTGGCTCTTGCTGACGCTCAAATGTGCTGCGTAACACGAGAATGAACCTCATTGGCTCTTGCTGAAGCTCAAACGTGATGCGTAACACGAGAACGAACCTCATTGGCTCTTGCTGAAGCTCAAACGTGATGCGTAACAGGAATGAACCTCATTGGCTCTTGCTGACCTCAAACGTGATTCGTAACGCGAGAATGAACCTCATTGGCTCTTGCTGAAGCTCAAATGTGCTGCGTAACACGAGAATGATCCTCATTGGCTCTTGCTGAAGCTCAAACGTGATGCGTAACACGAGAATGATCCTCATTGGCTCTTGCTGAAGCTCAAATGTGCTGCGTAACACGAGAATGAACCTCATTGGCTCTTGCTGACGCTCAAACGTGATGCGTAACACGAGAATGATCCTCATTGCTCTTGCTGAAGCTCAAACATGATGCGTAACACGAGAATGATCCTCATTGGCTCTTGCTGAAGCTCAAACGTGATGCGTAACACGAGAAATGAACCTCATTGGCTCTTGCTGAAGCTCAAACGTGATGCGTAACACGAGAATGATCCTCATTGGCTCTTGCTGAAGCTCAAACGTGATGCGTAACACGAGAATGATCCTCATTGGCTCTTGCTGAAGCTCAAATGTGCTGCGTAACACGAGAATGAACCTCATTGGCTCTTGCTGAAGCTCAAACGTGATGCGTAACACGAGAACGAACCTCATTGGCTCTTGCTGAAGCTCAAACGTGATGCGTAACAGGAATGAACCTCATTGGCTCTTGCTGACCTCAAACGTGATTCGTAACGCGAGAATGAACCTCATTGGCTCTTGCTGACCTCTAACGTGATTCGTAACGCGAGAATGATCCTCATTGGCTCTTGCTGAAGCTCAAATGTGCTGCGTAACACGAGAATTAACCTCATTGGCTCTTGCTGAAGCTCAAACGTGATGCGTAATAGGAATGAACCTTATTGGCTCTTGCTGAAGCTCAAACGTGATGCGTAACACGAGAACGAACCTCATTGGCTCTTGCTGAAGCTCAAACGTGATGCGTAACACGAGAACGAACCTCATTGGCTCTTGCTGAAGCTCAAACGTGATGCGTAATAGGAATGAACCTTATTGGCTCTTGCTGAAGCTCAAACGTGATGCGTAACACGAGAATGATCCTCATTGGCTCTTGCTGACGCTCAAATGTGATGCGTAACACGAGAACGAACCTCATTGGCTCTTGCTGTAAGCTCAAACGTGCTGCGTAACAGGAATGAACCTCATTGGCTCTTGCTGAAGCTCAAATGTGCTGCGTAGCACGAGAATGAACCTCATTGGCTCTTGCTGAAGCTCAAACGTGATGCGTAACACGAGAACGAACCTCATTGGCTCTTGCTGAAGCTCAAACGTGCTGCGTAACAGGAATGAACCTCATTGGCTCTTGCTGAAGCTCAAATGTGCTGCGTAGCACGAGAGTGACCTCATTGGCTCTTGCTGAAGCTCAAACGTGATGCGTAACACGAGAACGAACCTCATTGGCTCTTGCTGAAGCTCAAACGTGATGCGTAACAGGAATGAACCTCATTGGTTCTTGCTGAAGCTCAAACGTGATGCGTAACACGAGAATGAACCTCATTGGCTCTTGCTGAAGCTCAAACGTGATGCGTAACACGAGAATGAACCTCATTGGCTCTTGCTGAAGCTCAAACGTGATGCGTAACAGGAATGAACCTCATTGGTTCTTGCTGAAGCTCAAACGTGATGCGTAACATGAGAATGAACCTCATTGGTTCTTGCTGAAGCTCAAACGTGATGCGTAACGCGAGAATGATCCTCATTGGCTCTTGCTGAAGCTCAAACGTGATGCGTAACACGAGAACGAACCTCATTGGCTCTTGCTGAAGCTCAAACGTGATGCATAACATGAGAATGATCCTCATTGGCTCTCGCTGAAGCTCAAATGTGATGCGTAACACGAGAATGAACCTCATTGGCTCTCGCCTGAAGCTCAAATGTGATGCGTAACACGAGAACGAACCTCATTGGCTCTTGCTGAAGCTCAATACGTGATGCGTAACACGAGAACGAACCTCATTGACTCTTGCTGAAGCTCAAACGTGATGCGTAACACGAGAATGATCCTCATTGGCTCTTGCTGACGCTCAAATGTGATGCGTAACACGAGAACGAACCTCATTGGCTCTTGCTGAAGCTCAAACGTGATGCGTAACAGGAATGAACATCGCTGCTTCTCGCATGTCAACCGAACATGCTTGAGCTTCTGTTTATCACAACTGATTTGATGAAAGTTTATATATGAATAAAAGCATAAATTAAATCTGTTCATCATATAAAGCGATTGACTTGAAAATTTGGATTAAACTGTTCAATTCATATGGATTAGTTTTACGATTTCTTTGAAAACCTTTTAATGCGTCAAAGTGGTAGTTGCTTAACTGTCAATAGATGGACAGAAATCTCTCAGATTTCATCAAAAATATCTTAATTTGTTTTCTGAAGATGAACGGAAAGTCTTACGTGTTTAGAACGACATGAGGGTTGTAGAACAACATTTTTGGGTGAACAATCCCTTTAATGTGAGAAGGAAGAGGAATCTTCAGAATGTTCAAAATAACATTTCTTAGAGAGCATTCCAAAAGTGTTTTCATTGTAAACCGATAACACGAGGAAAGAAACAAATACAGGATTAGATTATAGCCAAATGCTAATGTTTTACAGACTAAAACCTGTCGTGAAGGTGTGTGTTATTTAGTTTCCTTCGTGTGTAACACAATCCCCAGCAGAATAAAAGCTTTGGCTCGGATATTCATGGTGAAATTCGAGTCATGGCACTTTCTCTTTCTCTACGTCTACACATGTGAGTTTATGCTTTAGCAATAAAGAAGGCTCAGATGTAGTCCTATATAAATGTAGTTTTTTTTGTAGCCAAGCAATTTTGCCTGAGTGAATGAATGCCATGTAGATTTCAGATAGTTTCAGACAGTGACCGATCGACGGCGTAAATACTGGATGAGTGTAAACAAGACATCAGCTAGATCGTTCATGTACTGTACCAACCCGGTGAACAATCCTGAGGAATACTGCTGTTGTCCCGTCTTGGAAGCCCAGTGTAACTGGAGACTCGGACACTGGAGCGCTGATGGCGGCGCACACTATTGAATTAAACAGAGCCGCTGGACTGGAGGTACGTCAACCTGTTAGCAATATCTAAGCCATCTAAACTCTTTCCTATACCGCACAATGAAATGATCGGAATTTTAACTGTAAAATCCCTAGTGTAAAAACCTGTTAATTCGCCTTTGACTAAGCCACGCCCTAGAATGTAGATTGACCAATCACAGCGCAGCCAAGAACGAGCTCCACAGCGGTCCGACACTTTTTCACAGCGCTCCATTGACTTTAACACCGGCGTCTCATATTTTTGATCTCGGCAGGATATTACCGTCGTAGTTTTATCAGAAATATGGTTAACCGTTGTGCCTGGGGAATTGTAACACAGATACGCGTTTCCCAGAGAGGCTGGAGAGGTGTCCGTTTTTCCCTTCCCAAAACCGGTCAAATCCTGACAAGTGTCGTCTTTGGATTAAACTGTGTGGACGTCCTCAGTCAGCGAAACCCCTCAAGATCAACAACACACTTTTGCTCTAAGATACATTTAGCTTTTAACCTTACTGTGAAGTTACACTAGATTAGACAGTTTTATGTTGTAGTATGTAGTCGAGCACATTTGTGAGTCAGCTCAAACTTTAGCATCCATCTTTTCACATGCAATAGAAAGTCATTTACGAGCAATTTATAGATTATCATGACAGAATATGCTAATTGAAGATAGTTAACTCCACATCAGCAACATAAACTCATCAACTAACCATTCAGAGACGTCCTGTTGCTTCTACATGTCGTCACTTCTTCTGGAGTCTCTCCATCTTTGTCTGACTCCGGTTTAACATTAAAGACAGAACAGTTTCTGTCATTTTATTGTGTGTGTGTGTGTGTGTGTGTGTGTGTGTGTGAGGTAATCGCAGCTGCTAACACACACAAGCTCTTGAAGCTCCGCCCTCTGCAGCAGCTCATTTGCATTTAAAGGGCCAGGTACAAAACGGTGCGTTTTTGCAATCCCTCAAAAAGTGACACTAACATGCTATATAAACATATATAAAAATATCTGTGGGGTATTTTTGAGCTGAAACTTCACACACACACTCTGGGGACATCAGAGATTTATTTTAAATCTTGTGAAAATGGCATTTGTTTATTTAGTGTTGTGTGTTTTGTGTAAATGACACTGCATCTTCTGCATAAATATTTACTGCACCAGTGTGTTGTGATTGGTCGCCTGGAGCAGTGTGTTGTGTTTAGTCGAGCGCTTCGAGTGTGTGTGTATGTGTGTGTGTGTGTGTGTGTGCGTGTGTGCGTGCGTGCGTGTGTGTGTGTGTGTGTGTTTAAGCAGTGTAACTAAAAGCTCTGTAGAGAATCCGTGTAATGTAATTTCCCTGTGGTGGGTCGATCAGCCGCTGGACCGCAGCCATGAAACATCAACAGCATCAGAGAGAGCGAGGGAGCGTCGTCACGACTGCAGTCAGCAGAGGAACACTGAGAAGGAAGCATGAATGAAAGAATGAAGAGATCAATCTACAGAAAGAAAGAGAGATCCTTAAAAACCAGTAGCAGGACACTTGGTGCGCTTTTTTATTTCCTTTTTTTCCCCCTATTACATATTTTAGTAATCATCATACATTAGGCATCATCCGAAAGCTTAAAACACATTTAAAATTCATCCTTTCACAATTTGGAAATTGGATATTGCATTACCATGGAAACATAGCAGGCTCCTCCTGTAGTGGGCGGTGTCATGTTTCAAATTTTACAAAATTGTACATTTTATAATCTAATCTTGACATAACTTGCACAAAAAACAAAACAAAAAAGTGCATCCATCCCTGATGAAAATGTGCCTCCACAGGCTCCGGGGGTTAATAAAGGCCTTCTGAAGAGAAGCCATGGGTTTGTGTAAGAAAAATACCCATATTTATAACTTTATAATCTAAAATAACTAACTTATGCCAGACAGATGCACTTTATGATGGACAGATGCACTTATGATGGACAGATGCACTTTTATGATGGATAGTTGCACTTTTATGATGGATAGTTGCACTTTTATGATGGACAGATGCACTTTTTTGATGGACAGATACACTTTTATGATGGATAGTTGCACTTTTATGATGGATAGTTGCACTTTTATGATGGACAGATGCACTTTTATGATGGACAGATGCACTTTTATGATGGACAGTTGCACTTTTATGATGGATAGATGCACTTTTATGATGGACAGATGCACTTTTATGATGGACAGATGCACTTTTATGATGGACAGTTGCACTTTTATGATGGACAGATGCACTTTTATGATGGACAGTTTGCACTTTTATGATGGACAGATGCACTTTTATGATGGACAGATACACTTTTATGATGGATAGTTGCACTTTTATGATGGATAGTTGCACTTTTATGATGGACAGATGCACTTATGATGGACAGATGCACTTATGATGGATAGATGCACTTATGATGGACAGATGCACTTATGATGGACAGATGCACTTATGATGGATAGATGCACTTATGATGGACAGATGCACTTATGATGGACAGATGCACTTTTATGATGAATAGATGCACTTTTATCATGGATAGATGCACTTTTTTATGGACAGATGCACTTTTTATGATGGACGGATGCACTTTTATCATGGATAGATGCACTTTTATCATGGATAGATGCACTTTTTTGATGGATAGATGCACTTTTATCATGGACAGATGCACTTTTATCGGCTTTGAAATTTTCACCTGCCATTCACTCCCATTGTAAAGCTTGGAAGAGCCAGGACATTTTTTTTATATAACTCTGATTGTGTTCGTCTGAAAGAAGAAAGTCATATACACCTATAATGCCTTCAGGGTGAGTAAATCATGGGGTCATTTTCATTCCTGGGTGAACTATCCCTTTAACAACTTGGATTAAGGAAGTCAAGCTTTGGATGGAGGAAAATTGCCTTATGTTTAACTCAGATCTTCTCATATTCAGCAGGATGCGGAAACTGTTGCTTTGTCACATCTAACTTTTATTATTGTAACTCACTTCTGTGTGGCCTTTCAGCTGAAAACATCACAATAATTCAAAGCTCTTTATAACCTTGGTCCTTCATATTTATGTGATTTACTTCAACCATTTGCCCGTTCTTTCCTTAAGATCTTCTAGCGCAGAAATGTTAATGACTCCCAATTTTAGTTTGGTCACTATAGATGCCAGTTTCAAGATATCCATAAAGCATTTCTTTCTTTCTTCTTTCTTTCTTTCTTTCTTTCTTTCTTTCTTTCTTTCTTTCTTCTTCTTTCTTTCTTTCTTTCTTTCTTTCTTTCTTTCAAAAACCTCTTAAAGTCTCCCTGTAGTCAATAATTGTATCCATTAAACCTCATCTTTGATCACCAAAATGACATATTTAAGTTTAATCCTTGAAAAAATTTATTCATGCCTTAAAATATCTTGAATGTAACTCGACACCCTTGCCTAATTTAGTATGCGTGGATTTATGAATATGCAAATGAGCCCCGCCTCCACTCACTCACTCACTCACTCACTCAGAGATCCACTGGTTGACGATCACACGTTGATCTGATTGGTTACAAGGTAGTGTGTGACGTCAGAAACACCAGCGATTTCACACCGTGTTTTTGAGACTGTCTTTGGTTCACTGCAGTTTTAAGCAGAAAATACTCAGCAATGCTGTCGACTTATGAATTTACACATGGTGTGTGTTAAAGCAGATTAATAACACCACATAGACGTATAAACAACATTAAGGGTGCTTTCACACCTGCCTTGTTTAGTTCGGTTGAATCGCACTAGAGTTCGTTTTCCGAATTGGTGCGGTTCGTTTGGGCCGGTGAGAATGCAGCAATCGCACTCGGGTGCGCACCAAAAGCGGACCAAACAAGCGTACCGAGACCTCCTAGGAGAGGTGGTCTCGGTACGCTTTCAAACGAACTCTGGAGCGGTTCGTTTGTGGTGAGAACGTGATCCGACCTCGAACAGACCCAACTGCCAAATAACTGCGCATTTTTGGACTAAACCAGCTGCCGTAGTCAGCCGCGCTGTGCATTATGTCAATGTTTAGCAACATTAATGCACGCGTCGCCTCCTCCTGAAGTGACTCGCTGCGTGCATTGCATAAAACATTATTTTCAAGCCGCATTCTCGCTTCATTCTCAAATGTTATTGTTTGCCTAAAGTGGTGTAGACAAACTAATATAATAAACTATGACGAGGGATACAATCAGCACACAAAGTCGTTTCTCCATAGTAAAAAGCGGCGTGTTGTCTGCCGGATTTTCCTCCTCTTTGTTTACTTCCGTCAGTTATGTTGGAATTTTCCCGCACTTTAATTCTGACAATAAAAGTGCAGTTATGAAAATACGTTCAAGACCCATCTGGCCAACGAGTGATGTGGATGTTGTCACGTGACTGCCATTTTGGTTCGTTTCATAAACTGATTCGGACCAGAGCAATCAGTGTGGTGTGAATAGGAACCAAAACGCCAGAAAAATGCTACAAAGTATAATTTTTCTCCCTTGGTCCGGACCAAATGAACCGAACTACAGATGTGAAAGCACCCTAAAAGCTGCATTTTCACCACAGCGGGACTTTAAAAATATTTTTGTCTCTGCGTATTACTCTTCAGCTCTTGGTCTGTGAACTGTACTCTGTTATGGATGTTTGTTATTTGTCTGTATGTCTCTAAACTAATTTTGTAAAGTGACCTTGGGCTTTGGAAAGGCACTATAAAATTATTATTATTACATGTGGTGATTTTATTCATCATAAAATAATAGCATAAACACGATTCAGTATGCATATTCAGTTTTCTGTTATATTCTGCCCTGTTGTGATAAACAGTGTTGCTTTTCCTCAGGAATGTCGAGGCAAACAGAGAACCACATAACAGATGCTATGAACCTTGTGTAGAAACACATACACACATGACGTTTGACGAGGGAAAGTCCTTCAGTGGAGCTCACGGCTTTAGTGCAGTAATCGAGTCCTCAGTCATTCAGAGCAGAAGTGCCAGAGTCAGCTCTCTCTCCCTTTCTTATTATTATTCTTCATACTACGCTGACACCAGAAACACTTCAATCAGACGTTCAATAAAGTTCTAGAGGAATCATGCATTTGTGCCAAGAAAGTACAGTGTGCTCTATAAGGGCTTTACATTTAATTAAAAAACAAGGTATTCGCTTGTCCTTTGACATTTGTGCACGTAAAAAATAAATACGACCGCACGTTGTGTAATTACGTTTACATGTTGCCTTCGAAACTTTCGTCTGTCAAATTCAGATCTGGACATATTTTCCAAATTTTTTGCATCTGTAGCAATCATTTTGAGAAGTGTTTTGACAATTCAGAGCCACCGAAAGACGAATATGAAAAAACGCATACAAAAAATTTGGACTTAGTGAGCAAGGACCTTTAGTCAATTCTTGTGGTGAGAATTTAGCTTCATCCCAAATGTCAAATTATTTTAAATATCTAATATCACATTTCCAGGTGTGAGTTTAAGATAAATGGAAATTTCAGACCTGCTTGGTTTTAAGTCTTTGCATCATAAAAGTTAAAAGTAAAACCTATTCTGCTCTTTTTCAAACTCTTGATGTTGTGTTTGGTCTCGACTAGAACAGGTTTTCCTGTTTGAATGTTGATTATTCTCCTCATATTCTCCATTGTTGCGGCTCCTCTCTTCCTAGTCTGTCAGTAACGCTCTGTTTACTTCCTGTCTCTATGAAGCCCCTCTTTCTGAAAAGCACACTGTGCTCTGATTGGTCGGCTGGAGCAGTGTGTTGTGATTGGTCGAGCGCTTCGAGTGTGTTTGGGAAATGTCCCGCCCCTTACCATAACCGCCAGTTTAACACACTACTAACTAACTCAACCAGGCCCCGCCCCTTTATTCTGCGCATTAATTATTTAAATGAGGAATATTTTGTATTTGCCCTTCAGTAGTCGCTAGAATTAAAGGATTAGTTCACTTCAGAATTAAAATTTCCTGATAATTTACTCTCCCCCATGTCTTCCAAGATGTTCATGTCTTTCTTTCTTCAGTCAAAAATACATTTTTGAGGAACACACTCCAGATGTTCTCCATATAGTGTCTTCAATGGAGTCCAGCGGGTCGAAGGTCCAGATGTGAGTTTCAGCTTCAAAGTCTCTCACAATGTGGAGCCGAGGAATAAGAGTCTCATCTAGACACACCAGCGGACATTTTATAACAAAATAAACATTAATATACTTTTCAACCAAAAATGCTGGTCTTGCACGTCCACAACTTCACGCATTACGTAATCACATTAATAGGTCTCGCGTGTTCCAATTAAAATATGTAGGATAGGGCGAAAAAACTTCTCCTCCAACTTCAAAATCGTCCAACATCATTGTTTTACCTTTTATTTTTTTAGTAAATGGCGTTTGACTTAGTCTCTGCACGCTTTGTAAACACTAGGTCGGTACTTCCGCCTCCAACTGCAATTTGGACCCTCAACCCATTGGACCCCATTGAAGTCACTATATAGAGAACAATTTAGAGAGTATTTTCCTCAAAAACCTTAATTTCTTTCCAATTGAAGAACATGCACAACAAGACATGCACATCTTGGATGACATGGGGGTGAGTAAATTATCAGGAGATTTTAATTCTGAAGTGAACTACTGCTTTAAGGTGTACTGATATTAGTCTCTCTCCATCTTTCTCTCGCCAGGCTTCTCACAGTCTGGGTCAGTCGCCCGCTCCTCTAAACATGAACCATTATGCTAATAAGAAGAGTGCGGCGGAGAGCATGCTGGACGTGGCCCTGCTGATGGCCAACGCCTCGCAGCTGAAGGCCGTGCTGGAGCAGGGGCCCGAACACACCCTGTACACGGCCCTCGTCACGCTCATCAGCCTGTCACTCTCTCTGCAGGTGTTAGTGGGGATCCTGCTTATCTTTATAGGTGAATGAGACACACACAGACCTGCCGTACTAGGGCACAACAGGGCTAAAGGCCCACATCACATTTGATCTTATTGTCCTCTGAACCTCTAGATATCAATGCAGCACTTTTGGGTCTTGTTAATGATCTTCAGTTTTTTTTGTGGTAATTAAATCAACAATATTTAAATAATAATGTGAAAGTATTATATAGTCTATTGCTAAAAGTATTGGGACACCCCTCCAAATCATTAATTTCTGGTGTTCCAATCACTTCCATGGCCACAGTTGTTATAAATCAAGCACAGAGGCATGCAGACGGCTTCAAACATTTGTGAAAGAATGGGTCGTTCTCAGGACCTCAGTGAATTCAAACGTGGTACCGTGATAGGTTTCCACCTGTGCAAGAAGTCCATTTGTCAAGTTCTAAATATCCTCACTACTAAATATTCCACGGTCAACTGTTAGTGCCCAGCTAGCAATAGCCGTCATTTCAGCGTCTAGGTTAACCATAGATCCAATATAGTCCGGCTATGAGTAACCCACTTTTAGACAAAATAGCCTTGAATGGTTACATATCGTTTTTGCCAAAATAACTTGTGAGATGTATGATATTACAATAGGTGTTTGGTTTCAATTATTTGACATGTTATCTATTTGAAGACTATAGTCTATTCTTGGGTTATGGTAAGACGTCTATTAAATTTTCACTGACAGCCCAAATTTTGCCTTGTGTTAGCCTAGACATCAGGGCTGTATTTGGACGGCTATTAGACGTATTTTAAATGCAAAATTGCTTGCTGGGTGGTATCAACAAACATACCAAACAAAGTGGAAGCAATTGGGAACAACAGCAACTCAGCGGTAGGCCACGTAAAACCACAGAGCAGGGTCAGCGCATGCTGAGGTGCGCAGAAGTTGCCAACTTTCTGCAGAGTTTGTAGCTACAGACCTCCAAACTTTGTGTGGCCCTCAGATTAGCTCAAGAACAGTGCGTAGAGAGCTTCATGGAATGGGTTTCCATGGCCGAGCAGCTGCAACCAAGCCTTACATCACCAAAATGCAATGCAAAGCGTCGGATGCAGTGGTGTAAAGCACTCCGCCACTGGACTCTAGAGCAGTGGAGACGTGTTCTCTGGAGTGACGAATCACACTTCTCTAACTGGCAATCTGATGGATGAGTCTGGGAGACTGCAGAGACTGCGAGCCAGACCTTCTCGTTCAACATCAGTGCCTGACCTCACAAATGCGCTTTTAGAAGAATGGTTATAAATTCCCATAAACACACTTCTAAACCTTGTGGAAAGCCTTCACAGAAGAGTTGAAGCTGTTATAGCTGCATAGTGTTGGCCAACTCACTATTAAACCCTACGGATTAAAACTTTTGGCAATATAGTGTACCTCTAGACCAGGCCCATGACTTGTATTGGATGTGCTGCAGATACAAGTCAATGGAGTTGGACAAAAACTACGATTTTTGTGAGAGCATATCAGTGAACACCCCTGACCACTCGGTGAGTTTCACGTCTTTGTAAACGAAAGTTTAATGCATTTTAGGAAAGATATTTCCAGTGCACCTATGCAGTCATTGTGGAGGTGGGGGGAAAGCGAAAAAAAAAACGAAAATTCTCGGGACAGCAGCATGTGTCTAAATTTTCATCTTAACCAGGGCTTTAAGTGTAAAATACCGAACTTGTCCTTTAAGAGAACCTTGAGAGAACGTTTCCTGTCAGCTGAGGCGGCGTTAATTTTGAGGTAATGGGGATTTTTACCTACTGTACCTGCCAATGACTAATAGTGAAAAACATCCAGACCAGTTTAATCTTATATCCAAATAAGATGACCACCATCTCGATCTCTGAACAAAGATTCCCACGAGAGGTTTCTTATGTTTTCTTCTATTAGCATTTGAGGTTAAACTGCAACGACTAAGAGCTGCTGAATGAATCGCTGGTCGACACTCGTTCACATCAGTATACTGAAGCTGTAAAGCTCAGCTCTGCTTCAGGAACGCTCTGTGAAACTGAATTTGAATTTGGGATTAAAGAGGAAAACATGACAATGGCATCACAATACACTCTCCCCTGCTCTCTCTTTCTGTTTGACCTACATATCAGCAGATCCTTTCTGTCTCTGTCTTTCCCTTTCTGTGACCCTCCAGAGCTTCCATTCTGAACCCGCTGACCTCACGCGTCTCTCTCTCTCTCTCTCTCTCTCTCTCTCTCTCTCTCTCTCTCTCTGAACCAGTTGAGCGTGATGTGAGCAACTTCCATTTTGCATTTGAACAGAAAGACATACAGTCTTTCCATCACACACACACACACACTCACTCTCACACACACACACACTAACAGTGAATTACATCAACAGAGAGCACTTTAATTTAGTTGTGCTGCGATTAATCTGTGATGAGAAGCTAGGCTGGGTTATAACCGATGTATCGTCAGAAACGACATCAGGTCAATAATCACGAGCCTGGCCAACATGAAGCTCATCAGAAGAGTCATTTGATTTCTATTCGTAACAGTAGAAAACCTCTCAGTTTACTTTTGTAACCTTGGTTCCCTGAGAGACAGGAATGAGACATTGTCCAGCTACGCTGTGGGAACACTTCCCCTTCATGGAAAATCCTGATACCTTATAGGATAACTAGTGAATTAACTGGCCAATTGTCTCGAATATGCAAATACTGACAAGCCTTTGGGTAGTATAAAATGTAGAGGGGCGACAATGACGCCACAATCTAAGACTGAACGCTTACACAGGTGGTAGAGCAGAACCGTGTTCAACCGTGAGAGAGGCGAAGAGCAGCCTGAAGAAGCAGGGTTAACTTTATACCAATCACAGAGTAGAACAACATACAGCTCAACCAATGGCGAGACAGCTAGGAATACTCACAGCTGATAGGTGGAGCTAAGCCAATGAGATGCCAGCAATATAAGTATGCACATAGGCATGCACAGCATCAACAGCTAAGTTGGTAACAGACTGTGCCAAGAAGCAGTTATTTTAGCAATGAACACAGAAAATAAGTGAGGTTATTCACTCATCGAAAGCACTTGAGGTGCCAAAGGCGGCACATCCAACTTGTAAAACCTGTCGAAAGTGTTCTGTGAAGACCAGCCAGCAGCAAAGCATATATCCCGGATTGGCATACACTATGTCAATAGCTACAGACCTACAAACTTCATGTGGCCTTCAGATTAGCTCAAGAACAGTGCGTAGAGAGCTTCATGGGTTTCCATGGCCGAGCAGCTGCAACCAAGCCTTACATCACCAAATGCAATGCAAAGCGTCGGATGCAGTGGTTGTAAAGCACTCCGCCACTGGACTCTAGAGCAGTGGAGACGTGTTCTCTGGAGTGACGAATCACACTTCTCTAACTGGCAATCTGATGGATGAGTCTGGGTTTGGCGGTTGCCAGGAGAACGGTACTTGCCTAACTGCATTGTGCCAAGTGTAAAGTCTGGTGGAGGGGGGGATTATGGTGTGGTGTTGTTTTTTCAGTTGAGCTTGACCCTTTAGTTACAGGAACTCTTAATGCTTCGGCATACCAAGATATTTTGGACAATTTCATGCTCCCAACTTTGTGGGAACAGTTTGGGGATGTTCCTGTTCCAACATGACTGTGCACCAGTGCACAAAGCAAGGTCCATAAAGACGTGGATGAGCGAGTTTGGTGTGGAGGAACTTGACTGTCCTGGCCTCAACCCGATAGAACATCTTTGGGATTAATTAGAGCGGTGACTGCGAGCCAGACCTTCTTGTCCAAACATCAGCGCATCGATTCGAGTTTTCAGCCATAACTACAGCACCCGCATGTGCAGAAGACCCAGGTGAAGCCAAACCGATGAGGCTGATGCCATAAGTCCCAGAAGCCTCTGAAATTTGCTCAGGGGTACAGACCGGCCCTGTCTGAAGTGGCAAAGAGCTGACGAGACGTCTCTATGAATCCTTCAGATCTACGGACTGGAACCAGTCCCCGGGACGGATTTGTGCCAGGATCTGCTTCAGGGTCGTTACAGCTCCTTTTGCGGGTAGACTGTGATCTTCCTGTCTCAAAACAGAGGTATAATTTCGTTGTGAATAAGCTGGCTGCAGTTCATCCATGGACATCAGTCCATCATCCCGGTGACGCTGGAAGGCCAAAACAGGCAGGGCACGTAACGCAGTATTGATAGGAAAAGGAGTATGTGCTTCTTTTGTGGAACAAAACATATATTGTAACTGTAACGCAGGTCGTTGTTGTGGGAAGAAGAAAGCGGGAACCGATGAACATTCAACGTATTTTAAGAAAGAAAGAAAAGGCACATAGTAAAACAGAAACATAAATCCAGGCCTGTCCTCTCTCGTCCTTCACTGTCGTCGCTCTTCCTTTTATGCCCTCGCTCCTCCATGAGAGATACGAAACAAGTGCGTCACACAGGTTTTGCAAATCAGCAATCACGCCACCGGCCGCGCACCGTTCTCTCACAGCCCTCGTCCTGCACGCCACAGTAACACACACACTGTTTGTCACCTGCAGGAACAAAGGCGAGCCGGGGGCCGGGCCTCCAGCGAGCTCTCTCCTCTTGGCAGGTCCGTCAGGATGAAGGCTAGGCTCGGCCTGCTGTCACGGCAGGGGTTTCTCCTCGCCCCTAACGCTTCTTCCTGGATCCCATCCATTTATTGCAGCGAACATCCGGCTCGGGACCGGGAGCCGTGGTGGACTGTTTAGATGGCCTCTGGGTGGAGCGGGGGTACCGGCGAAGACGACCAACGACCCAACGACCAACTCCGAAGAGGCCAGAGGGAGTGATTGGAGCATTGAGGAGCGTCTTACGGTCCTAGTCCTTCAGGTCAGCAAGGGTTAACCACAGGTGCCTGTGAAGGACCACCATGAAGCCCATAGAACTGCCAATGGTTTTGGCGGAGTGCTTTGTTGACATGAGTGCGAAGTCCGTCGCCGTGCAACAGTCTCCTCGGCGAGGGGGAGGGGGATGTGCATGTAGCCGTGGGCTTCCGCCCGGTCCACGTGAAAAAAAAGGGCCTGTGTAGAAGCACGGACGTGCACCGTCTGAGATGCAGACCCCCGACTTCACCATTCGTTCATGGACGTCAGGGAAAAAACAGCATCCTCCTCCTCGAAGCAGCCTGGCGACAGCCGTCTGGAGGTACCAGGAGTCTAGCTTATAATTCGTTACATTTATATAGCGCTTTTTCTGAGACCTCAAAGCGCTTTACATAGAAGGGGGGAATCTCCTCAACCACCACCAGTGTGCAGTATCCACTTGGATGATGCGATGGCAGCCATGTTGCGCCAGAACGCCAACCACACACCAGCTTACTGGTGGAGAGGAGACAGTGATGTAACCAATCAGTATATGAGGATGATTAGGAGGCCATGATGGACAGAGGCCAAGGGGCAATTTTGGCCAGGACACCGGGGTTACACCCCTACTATTTTTCGAAGGACATCCTGGGATTTATAATGACCACAGAGAGTCAGGACCTCGGTTTAATGTCTCATCCGAACGACGGTGCTCTTTGACAGTATAGTGTCCCCGTCACTACACTGGGGCGTTAGGGACCCACACAGACCACAGGGTGAGCGCCCCCTGCTGGCCTCACGAACACCTCTACCAGCAGCAACCTGGATTTCCCAGGAGTCTCCCATCCAGACACTGACCAGCTCAGCTTCAGTGGGCAACCGGTCTTGGGCTACAGGGTGATATGGCTGCTCTGCTTACTCGTGGTGGGCTCATCCTCGCTC
>JARPMJ010005333.1:5000-40000 GCA_033366665.1 Phoxinus dragarum | reverse complement strand
ATACGACATGGGGATCTAGTCGAATAAAATGAGATATGATTGATAATGTGCAATATTTATAAAGACCCACAGGTGGCGCTGTGTGTCGGCTGATGAATCTGTGGAACAAGCGCTATTTAATATGAATGATCAAAAAAGCATTCAGGTTTATTATTGGCTCATTATATCCACACTGGAAAAAAACAATAAGTAAAATTAACTTAATTTTTCTTTGGCAAGTTTTTGCATGAATATTTTTAAAGTAATTTTCACATATGGAATTAAGTAAACTCTACTTAACTAAGTTAAGTGAAAGTAACAAAGAAAATAAGTAATTATAACTTGACTAGTAAAAGGTTGAATAATATCTATTTAATTGAAAAATTTCAAAAACAATATAACATTGAATTAAACCATACTTTTAGAGAACATAGAAACATCTAAGTAATTAATACAACAGATATTGTGAGACAGCAAATCTACACTTCAGAAGTCATGCTCGTCAGTGTGAATGCAGTGACCTCTATTTGGTAGACAACACACACTGACAGTAACATTTGATGGATCGTTTTTGTGTTTGAATGTGTCATTTTGAGTTGAAATGTCACAAAATGGAAAGTTAGTAATCCTAACAACACAATCCATGATAAAACAGTGTAAATACAGCTGGAAAACAGTTGAAAAATCAACTTCATTAATTATTTAAGCCCCAGTGCATGATGGGAACACCAGTACCAGAAAAGTTGAGTCATTTATTTAATTTTATAACGTTGATATTTACACATTAATTTCTACATGATTGAATTGAGTACTAATATAGAATTTACTTTTTTAATACTAAATAAGTAATATTAGGTGCTGCTTTTAGGGATTATTTACACAGGAGCCGAAACACTCGTTCAAGAACTCATGGGATCATTTGAAATTTCCACGTTTTGAGTCTTATTGCTTTGGGTTTTTTAGGTTTTGGGTACAACAGAATTGTTTTAAAAACAGTCTTGTTCACTGAAAGTTTATATATATATATATGTATTAAAAAAAGGATGATATCAAGTGTGCATCCAAAAAGCCCTTCAGATTTTTCAATAAATCCTTATACTTAGAAAATTGAGAATTCTGTGTTGTTTTGTTATTTTGATTATATGATATAAACTGTTTTTGAGGTAAAAAAACAACAAATAATCGACATTTAAAACCAAAAATCTGACTTATAGAGAGTGTGAACCAGTGTGTGGAGCACTAATGCCCAAAGTCTACTTTCTTGAAGTTAAAGGCGCTATGTGTAAGAGTTTTATCCTCCTGGCTTTTGTCCACATACATGTCACATGTCCTGTAAAGAGCAGATTCAGGGCTTTTCAGAGATACCTAATGTTTGGAGGATTCACCATGAAAACAACTTCTCATTGGTCTATACAAATGTCTGACATTAATTTAGTGATCAAATGTAGCACTCTTATGGAAATATGATCATATATTGTAATTAAAATTTAAATCTGACTACTTTTCAAATTGTATTTAATAAACCAACATCTCAGGAAAACGTTATGGGGTTTCAAATCAAGAAAATGACTTTGTTGCAGAACTGTAGAGGACATCAGGACTTAAAGCATGTTTATCAGCCATTCTGGGAGACACAACAAGTGAATATGGAAATAAATTATACATCAATATTCCTATGAAATATTAGATATTATTTTTAAAGTGTTGCTAATTATTTATCCAATTATTACACTTCTTTTTTCATTAAATGTTGCTCCAAGAACACATTAATGTGCAAATTAGATACATTAGGCTACATTGAATGGGAATATGAATTATGGTAATTTTTACCCACATATTGCATAAAGTAAAATGGTGTATCAATGCATTCCATTATATCTTTCATAACATAGTTGAGAATCATCTTTATACAAATTTTGGTTAAAAAAAAAATCCTGAAACCCAAAAATGTATTGGTGATTGATAAAAAAAAATCCCATTGTTTTTGCCTATACATATAATTTCATGTCATTTTATTTTTTAAACAACTGAGTCCTGCAGGTGTCCACTACATAGGACATAGCATAACATATGAATAAAATATAATTTTTCAAAAATGTTTTTTTTTTTTTTACCATTTGTTTCTTATGCTCTCTAAACAATGTGATGACATGAAAAAAAAAAATTTAACTGTTTTTTTCTGGGTTTCAGGAGGATATTTTTTATTTCCAATGTGTGACCAGCTTGTAAAGAAGCTTAAAAAAACGATACATCTTCCTCGACTGTCTATGAAAGCCTGATTTTTATGTCACAGACTCGGGACGTTTTTGCCGGGAAAATCAAAAGAATATTGACGGTTTCGCGCGCTCCCGAGATCCTCTCTTCCGTTCAATGACACATGAAACAAATGTTTATTTTTTGTGTTCATGTCATGATAATGCCATTCTGTGCTGTAATGTCAATGTGTCATGCATTCAAACGATAGGCCTTAGTCTCACTCACAGTCAGATATAGCCTGTAGTCTTAATAATTTACTTCATAATCAAACTATCATGTGTAATTTGAATTACCTCATCAGTCGACATGAGAGCTCATGCAAACATATCCACATCATCATCCATATGATCAGATCAGATGCTTTCTGAACTTCTGTATCGCTGCCTTGAATCACGTTCAGTCTTATACATCACGTGTGCACGTGCACGAGCATCAGTTAATGCTGCAGTTCACCTAACGGCCCACAGGTGTCGCCAATAACAACGCTTTTCTGAATTATACACTGAGCCCATTTAAGGGAAAGAGCCATAAACATAATCATTTAGGAGTATACAATCTAATTAAAACATTTATTGTTGGCCATGTGAGCTGCACTGCGTACTTTAACTAAATACCCTTGTGGCCAGAGTCACATGTTAAGTGCAATAATGCAATAGGCTACAGTGTGAACTTTAAAACACAATTATTTTAAACAACAACACAAGACATGAGGGAAAAGTTCCAGTTCTCAGCTTCAGACTCTCAGACTCGGTTTGCATCATTTATTACACAAAGTCCTCGTTAGTCCTCATATGATGGCCGGGTGTGTGTGTCCGGTCCAGACGGGCCTGCAGGAGTGTGGTGTGTCCCGCACCGGTGTGTGTGTTCATCAGGCGGTCAGCGGGAGGATGGAGGATCACTGAGATCTGAGACGGGTGGAGGATCTGAGGACAAGGGCTTTCCTTCATGAACACACCTGTCAGAAACACACACACACACACACACACACACACACACACTACACACACACTCATAACTGTAAGTGCGCTACTGTGATGTGCAGAAATGAGACGTGTGGATAAATGCGTGTCTTCTGATGTTGTTTCTTGTGAACGTACACAACCAGACAAGAGATTTGGATCGGTAAGATTTGTAGTGTTTTTAAAAGAAGTCTCTTCTGCTCACCAAGGCTGCGTTTATTTAATTAAAAATAAACAACAAAAACATTAATATTGTGAAGTATTATAATAATGTAAATCAGCAGTTGTCTATGTGAATATAAAGTAAAGTGTAATTTATTCCTGTGATCAAAGCTGAGTTTATCATCATTACTCCAGTCTTCAGTGTCACATGATCCTCCAGAAATCAGTGTAATATGATGATCTGATGCTCAAGACACATTTATGATTATTATCAATGTTGGAAAGAGTTGTGTACAATTTTATTTCTGGATTCTGTGATGAATAGAAATGTCTATTTCATTAATTTGAAATATAATCTTTTGTAACATTATAAATGTTTTTACTGTCACTTTTGATCAATTTAATTAATCCTTGATGGATAAAAGTATTGATTTCTTTTCTTTCCCCCAAAAAAATAAAAAGTTTTACTGACCCCCAAACTCTTGAACGGTGTATAATGTTGCAAAACGCTTTCTATTTCAGATTAATGCTGTTTTTTTACTTTCTATTCATCAAAAAATCTAGAAATAAAATGTAAATAACAGTTTTCAACACTGATAATAATCATAAATGTGTCTTGAGCATCAGATCCTCATATTACACTGATTTCTGGAGGATCATGTGACACTGAAGACTGGAGTAATGATGATAAACTCAGCTTTGATCACAGGAATAAATTACACTTGTGTGTGTGTGTGTGTGTGTGTGTGTGTGTCTGTGTGCGCGTGTGTGTGTGTGCGCGTGTGTGTGTGTGCTTGCGTGTGTGTGCTTGCGTGTGTGTGTGTGTGTGTGTGTGCGTGTGTGTGTGTGTGTGTCTGTGCGCGCGTGTGTGTGTGCGTGCGTGTGTGTGTGTGTGTGCTTGCGTGTGTGTGTGTGCTTGCGTGTGTGTGTGTGTGTGTCTGTGCGCGCGTGTGTGTGTGTGCTTGCGTGTGTGTGTGTGTGCTTGCGTGTGTGTGTGTGTGCTTGCGTGTGTGCGTGTGTGTGTGCTTGCGTGTGTGTGTGTGTGTGTGCTTGCGTGTGTGTGTGTGTGCTTGCGTGTGTGTGTGTGCTTGCGTGTGTGTGTGTGCTTGCGTGTGTGTGTGTGCTTGCGTGTGTGTGTGTGTGTGTGTGTGTGTGTGTGTGTGCTTGCGTGTGTGTGTGTGTGTGTGCTTGCGTGTGTGTGTGTGTGTGTGTGCTTGCGTGTGTGTGTGTGTGTGTGTGTGTGCTTGCGTGTGTGTGTGTGTGTGCTTGCGTGTGTGTGTGTGTGCTTGCGTGTGTGTGTGTGCTTGCGTGTGTGTGTGTGCTTGCGTGTGTGTGTGTGCTTGCGTGTGTGTGTGTGTGTGTGTGTGTGTGTGTGTGTGTGTGTGTGTGTACCTGCAGGGAGTGTAGATCTGGTTGTCTGTGGTTCTGGATGTTGCGGTGAGCTGTGTGTAGTTGTTGTTGTTGTTGTTGTTTGTGGTTTTCTGGTTGTGTAACGGCTCTCTCTGCAGATCCACTTCTGATGCCCCACTTTTTCTCGCCCTGCACATTCACACAAGACACACACATTGCCCTTCATCAGCGTCACACACTTCCTCTCTCTCCTCGTATCAGATAAAGCTGCTCGAGTGTTTGTGGAGCATGAAGTGTGTGTCTGCCAGTCCACCGTGCGGTGCTGTGGGGTTCGCTGGCAACATTTGAGGGCAGAAGCCTTAAGTATACTTAAAAAAGTCCCACTGAAGTGCTTTGTTTGATGCGTTGACGTAATTTCCACTGAAACAGAAGCTAAGGCGGGGCATATTGAATGGCTCCTCCCCCTTTTCAAATAGCCAATAGCGTTTAGTTTCCCTCACAGACTGACAGCATGGAAGCGAATCGAGCGCTGATGAAACGTTGGATTCAATAGTAGAGATGTGAATAAACTCTAGTCATTTCATTCTTAATCGACGTACAGTTGGAGAACAGAGTAAAACTCCAGCGTTTGAGCAACCGAACACACACATCTCTGACCCATAATGCTCTGTGTCTGTCAACGATCGCTTCGGCCAGGTGGTGTTTATAGCAGAGGGGGCGGAGCTTTAGATTCTAAAGAGCATGTGATTGGACAGAAGATGTGATGAGAAGCTGAAGTCATAAAAATCCCTGATCCATTTTAGCGGAAGTGAGAGACTAAGTGTTGAATGCTTATATCTGCTAAATGCGAATTTTGTCATTGTTTTGGAAGCTTATTCATAACCTTGATGCTAACATATTAATACTAAAAGCAAAAAAAATACATTTTGATTTCAGGTGGCCTTTAATATTATATTATCTGCAAATATTTATTTTTATTTGTATTTAATACTCTTAAGATTTTAAGTACACTACCACAAGTGCACATTCAGCACATTCAGCACATTCAGCACACTTTAGCACACTTGAGCACACTTGAGCACACTTGAGCACACTTGTTTTCACAAGGGAATAAAGACACGATGGTTTGAACATGAGAACATGAGATGTCCGGCTCTCTCACCTGTCCATCTTTCTTCTCCTCCTCCGCTTCACATGTTTGACCAGACAGGAGGTGATGAAAGCGAAGCTCATCAGGAGGATGATGGCGGCGCTGATGATGGACACGAGAAGAGCTAAACGAAAGCCCTCGTCCTCGAGCCGAGACCAAGCTGGAGACACACAGAGAGAGAGGATGAAGGAAACATGCAGCACACGATTCATTAGGAATGCATTTTTATTGAAGTATCAAAAGTACTAAGATGTGCACATCCCACACAATATAATTGGGCTCAGGTGCCGGACAATATAAATAACAATAATGGGAAAAAATAAGCATATTTGACACTGAATTCACGGCAAAAAAAAAAAAAAAAACGGTGTTGAAAGTGCAACGTTTCGACCGTCAGGTACACAACTCTATAGAAACAGGTAATCATCTTAATTTGGCACACATTTAAAAACACATAAAATCATGACAAAATGCCTGTTTTGTCGAGTATCCTCACAAGCACAGTCTTAAATGAGTTAAATGAAGTCTTGAATGAGTTAAACGAAGAGTTAAATGAAGAGTTAAATTAGTTAAATGAAGTCTTGAATGAGTTAAACGAAGTCTTGAATGAGTTAAACGAAGAGTTAAATGAAGAGTTAAATGAAGAGTTAAATGAAGTCTTGAATAAGTTAAATTAAGTCTTGAATGAGTTAAACGAAGTCTTGAATGAGTTAAACGAAGAGTTAAATGAGTTAAATGAAGAGTTAAATGAGTTAAATGAAGAGTTAAATGAGTTAAACGAAGAGTTAAATGAGTTAAACGAAGTGTTTAAATGAGTTAAACGAAGAGTTAAATGAGTTTAAACGAAGAGTTAAATGAAGTCTTGAAAGAGTTAAATGAAGTCTTGAATGAGTTAAATGAAGAGTTAAATGATTTAAATGAAGTCTTGAATTATTTAAATGAAGTCTTGAATGAGTTAAATGAAGTCTTTAATGAGTTAAACGGAGAGTTAAATGAAGAGTTAGATGAAGAGTTAAATGAAGTCTTGAATGAGTTAAATGAAGAGTTAAATGAAAAGTTAAATGAAGTCTTGAATGAGTTAAATGAAGAGTTAAATGAAAAGTTAAATGAAGAGTTAAATGAAGAGTTAAATGAAGAGTTAAATGAAGAGTTAAATGAAGAGTTAAATGAAGAGTTAAATGAAGAGTTAAATGAAGTCTTGAATGAGTTAAATGAAGAGTTAAATGAAGAGTTAAATGAAGAGTTAAATGAAGAGTTAAATGAAGTCTTGAATGAGTTAAATGAAGAGTTAAATGAAAAGTTAAATGAAGTCTTGAATAAGTTAAATGAAGAGTTAAATGAAAAGTTAAATGAAGAGTTAAATGAAGAGTTAAATGAAGAGTTAAATGAAGAGTTAAATGAAGAGTTAAATGAAGAGTTAAATGAAGAGTTAAATGAAGAGTTAAATGAAGTCTTGAATGAGTTAAATGAAGAGTTAAATGAAAAGTTAAATGAAGTCTTGAATGAGTTAAATGAAGAGTTAAATGAAAAGTTAAATGAAGAGTTAAATGAAGAGTTAAATGAAGAGTTAAATGAAGAGTTAAATGAAGAGTTAAATGAAGAGTTAAATGAAGAGTTAAATGAAGAGTTAAATGAAGAGTTAAATGAAGAGTTAAATGAAGAGTTAAATGAAGAGTTAAATGAAGAGTTAAATGAAGAGTTAAATGAAGAGTTAAATGAAGAGTTAAATGAAGAGTTAAATTAAGTCTTGAATGAGTTAAATGAAGAGTTAAATGAAGAGTTAAAAATGAAGAGTTAAATGAAGAGTTAAATGAAGTCTTGAATTAGTTAAATGAAGTCTTGAATGAGTTAAATGAGTCAGTCTTACGTTTGCACTGCGGTGTCCCGCCGCTCCAGCGCGTGTCATTCCGGCTCCACACACAGGACAGCTGAGCGCCGCTGAGTGCGCGGTGTGTGTTCGGGCACTGCAGACTCATCACACTGCCCACGCTGGTGCCGTCGCCCGAGACCAGCTTCAGGGCCCCGATGACCGGAGCCGGCGGCGGAGAACACTGACCTGGGCACAGCGAATCAAGACCTCAGCCAGCTGTCCAGGCTAACAGTGCTAAATCACATGCACTCATTATGGGTCATTTCTGCTATTCGGTGCCTTTTGGCCATCACAAAATAATAACAGGGGTGGACAAAAAATAATAACGGGGTGGACAAAAAATAATAACGGGGTGGACAAAATAATAACAGGGTGGATAAAAAATAATAACGGGGTGGATAAAAAATAATAATGGGGTAGTAAAATAATAACGGGGTGGACAAAATAATAACGGGGTGGATAAAAAATAATAACGGGGTAGTAAAATAATAACAGGGTGGACAAAAAATAATAACAGAATGGACAAAAAATAATAACAGGGTGGACAAAAAATAATAACAGGGTGGACAAAAAATAATAACAGGGTGGACAAAAAATAATAACAGGGGTGGACAAAAAATAATAACGGGGTGGATAAAAAAATAATAATGGGGTAGTAAAATAATAACGGGGGTGGACAAAATAATAACGGGGTGGACAAAATATTAACGGGGTGGACAAAATATTAACGGGGTGGACAAAATAATAACAGCTTCAGAGTCCCGATGACCGGAGACAGCAGCGGAGAACACTGACCAGTGCAGAGCAAATCACACACATTTCACAAGACCCAACCTCATTCATCTATCCAGGCTTCTTGATCCAAAATCACATGGACTCATTTATGGTTATTCCTGGTATTCATTGCTTTTGGGCCATCATAAAATGTAGAAAATCAAACTCATTTTTTAAAAGACTTTTTTGTGTAGTCATGATAGGGTGATGTAAACCATTTGAAAAATGATTTTGGTCCAGCTCAGCAAAATATATTTAACCATTTATTCAACTAAATAAATAAAAATGGAATATTCAAAAAGTCCACCCAGTTAGGGACAAATGCATATTATTTTAATGTATGGGCACTGTGTACATCACTCATGTGCTTTTGTCCTTTTAAAAGCTTATCAGTTAATAAATTATCAGAAAATTTTCACAAACGCATCGGGTGGACAAAATAATAACAGGGTGGACAAAATAATAACAGGCTGGACAAGTGCTATGAAGAATGGATGGATGATTTCCTATCTCTCACATACAGATAGTTGCATTATTACTTGGATGAACTGGATTTCGATGGGAAACAATATGTAAAACATTGCCAAACTTTAAATGCACCACTTCTCCAACTTTAAACATAAACTACTTTCACAATCACTATGTTCACTCTCAGTGTCTCTCTGTTAGCAACAGCAACTGCACCGTGTCTGAGCAACAAGCTAACACAAAACATTAATGAAGAACTGCATGGCCGTAATTAAAAAAATATGATTTTCTACTAACTTTTTTCCCATAACAGGGTGGACGTACTAAGGTTGACTTCATCAAATATGAAAGATAAAATTGGTTTTAAAAAATAGACAATTAAAATAATCGGGGATCTCACATTTACTTTCCAAAAGTTGTTTTCCATCCAAAGAAGTGATGGCAGCTTTATGATGTGATGGCATTTAATTTTCCCAACTTTTATTGAAAGGAAAAGTAGTCAAAAATAACAGGGTGGACAATAAATTGAGGGACAACTTCAAGCTAAAAACCTTGATTATAATAGCTAAAATAAATAAAGTAACAATTGATACTCAACAATGGACACAATCATAGTAAGTGTTGTATATGAAATTAAGATACACAGGCCAGGGGACAGAGAAGAAATGCTGATATGGTTCAAAATGCTGTCAAATTATTAGTTTAATAAACTTCAATATGCTTAGAATAAAATTTGGTGTTATTTATGACTAAATCATGTTTAAAATAGATATTGTTCAACATTTTAAGGCAGTGAGACATTGATCTTTCCTGTCAAAGTCAAAGTCAAAGTACCTTTATTGTCCCACAAGGGGAAATTGGATTTGCAGCAATGCTCCACATAAAACACATAAACATACAAGAACACTCACCAACAAAACCAACAAGCAGGGAAGGAATTCACATTAACGCCCAATGTACATAATGTATAATAAATAAATAAATAAATAAAGTACAGGACACAATCAAGTGCAAAAATGCAAGTTGTGCTAGTTAATATAAAGTGCTAAGTGCCATTAAGGTGCCTCACAGCTGACGGAACAAAAGATATGTACATCCTCTTTGTTCTGCAGCTAGGAACTCGGTACCGCCGCTCAGAGGGCAAAAGCTCAAACTCGGTTCTAAGGGGATGATCCTGGGAATGAGCTATAGCTCTAACTTTCCTCTGGACCTGTTTTGTGTATAACTCCCCTAGTTGAGCCTGACTTCTCCTGGAAATCTTGCTCGCCACTTTAACCAGACTACCAAGTCTGTTTTTATTTGTCAGGGAGAGGCTTCCAAACCAAGCAGCAATGCAGAAAGATAAAACCGATTCAATAAAAGCACGATAAAACAGAGTCATCATGTCTGAGGAAACATTAAAAGTATTCATTTTCCTAAGGAAGTACATTCTTTGTTGGATTTTCTTTGAGACAGAGTCAACCAATGGTTCAAAACACAGTTTGTTGTCTAAAATGACTCCAAGATATTTATATGTCTCCACGGGCTCAATGTCTGTGCCCTTAATAACTGTGACTGTAGGGGGAGGTGGTGTCCTGCGAAAGTCAATGACCATATCCTTGGTTTTAGATACATTCAGCTGTAAAAAGGAACTATCACACCACTCTACAAAGTCACTGAGGACTGGCCCATGGTCCCGCTCATTCCCTGATAGCAAGCTTACAATAACAGAATCATCAGCAAACTTAAGTATGTATCTATCTTGGTACAAACTGCGACACTGGTTTGTGTACAGGATGTACAGGAGAGGAGACAGACAGCAACCTTGGGGGGAGCCAGTGGACGTAAAAGTGACTTCAGATAGGGTGCTGTTTACCCTCACGTGCTGGGATCTATCTGTTAAAAAATCCAATAACCAGCCCACCAAATTCAAATCAAGGTTAAAATCCGCAATCAGTCTCTCAGCGAGCAGAAGGGGCTGAATGGTGTTAAAAGCAGAGGTAAAATCAACAAATAAAAGTCTGACATGAGTCTTTGCTCTATCCAGATGGCTAAAAATAAAGTGCAGGAGTGTGATCACAGCATCCTCCACGCCCCTGCCAGACCTGTATGCAAACTGTAGTGGATCTAACTGATCTCCAACCTGCAGTAAGACAGCCTCTTTGATAATTTTCTCAAAGCTTTTCATAACCAATGAGGTCAAGGCTACAGGTCTAAAATCATTCAAGGATTTTTGGGGAGCTGCACTTGGCTATAGGCACAATAATAGAATGCTTCCAACTTCTAGGGACTCTTTGTTGTGTTAAGGACAAATTAAAAATGCACTGAAAGATATGACAGAGTTGATCTGCACATGTTCTTAATAATTGCCCACAAATATCATCTGGCCCCGGACTTTTTGATCTGGTGCGCCTAAATATGTTTAGCCACAGTACTACTGTCAACAGTAATTGATGGGGCTGCCTGTGTGATAGCCCTGATACCCTCCAATTCATCATCAAAATCCAAATTGTTAAATCGAGAATAAAATACATTAAATTCGTCAGCCAAATGTTTATCAGATAAAAAACCATCCAGGACAACTCTGTTAACTTTTTTATCATTAGACCCAATCAATGTTTTCATACCATTCCAGGTTTTCTTTAAATTATTACTTCTCAAATCTGCCTCAATTTTTTCCTTATACCTTAATTTAGCTTTTTTAATTTCCGTCCTAATCTCTTTTTTCACAGCCCTCTCTGCATACACATCACCTTCATTAAAAACAGTTTTTCGTTTGATTAACAAATCCTTAATGTCCTTAGAGATCCACTGTTTGTTGTTTGGATACACCTTGACTTCCTTACTCGGGAGAACAGAGTCTTTGCAAAAAGAGATGTAACTACAGACGACGTCAGTGAGATCATCAATATCAGAACAGGAGTCCTGAAACACTGTCCAGTCTGTGCACTCAAAGCAGGCTTGTAGCGCTGAAGAACTGTCCTCCGTCCAGACCTTCACCTGTTTTCTAACAGGTTTCTCCCTCCTCAACACTGAGGTGTAGGCGGGTAAGAGGTGGACAGAGTTGTGGTCAGAGGTACCCAGCGCTGGCCCCGCCTTGGACGTATATGCGCCTTTAATGGAGCCGTAGCACATATCAAGAGTTTTGTTCCGACGTGTGGGGCATTTTACATACTGATAAAAGCTGTTCAGTGTTTTCTTTAAGTTACAATTGTTAAAATCGCCGAGAATAAAATTAGGAGCAGCAGGGGAGATAGACTGAAGTTTGTTTACGGTTTTAAAAACAATGTCCGCGGCGGACTTGGCATCAGCTTTGGGGTGGATATAAGCCACAGTCACAAAAATCTGGGGAAACTCTCTAGGGAGGTAGTACGGCCGTAGTGACACAGACAACAGTTCGATGTCAGAGTGACAAATCCGCTCTCTCACAGTAACATTGCTACACCATCTCTGATTTATGTACAGACAGACCCCTCCACCCAGTGTTTTATGTGTCACCTCACTGTCCCGATCCAGACGCAGAGGGGCTCCAAGCCGCTGATATCCAGTGCCGAGTCCGAATCCGACTCCGTGAGCCAAGTCTCTGTGAAAGCCATAAGACACTGTCCTGGAGACTGTAAGAGCCGGCTATTCGGCCCAACTTCCGGTTTCCAAATAGCCGGTAAAGGGGTGTTCAAGTCTTTCCAGCGTCTCAAAGGAATTTGGTTAAATAAGACACAGGTTCTTCTCATATGCACTTATCTCGTTTTAATCTGACTCCATGAATTAAAAAAGGTTCAATGTGCTATAAGGTTATGTTTACACTTAAAATAGTTACAACATGATGTAATAATAATTTAAACCATTTGTACCCAGCATAAATGTAAAATGTTACCTGAGAGAGAGAGAGAGAGGAGAGGAGGAGAGAGGAGAGAGAGAGAGAGAGAGAGAGAGAAAGGCAGAGCCTCTGTCTCAGTTCAGCATCCAAAGCAAAGAGAGAGAAGAACATTTGCAATCTTGTTTTGTCATCTCTCCAGACCATGTGACCAACACCCAGGTGAGACATTCAAACTGACCAATCAGATGATCACAACCTCTCTAGTGTCCCAAACATCTGGCCCATAGGCCCAGATACCTGCTGTGCTGAAAATGTCTTTGTTGCTTTGATTATTTCCAACCTTACAAGACACACCGGCACCGAATCCCAGGAGTGACTCTCATATTTCTCTGTGTTTTCATAGTTCACATGATTAATCTACACGGGTTTTGCTGTACACTAGTGTTTTTGCTGTAGTGAGAAGTGAAAGTGCAATGAGGGTGTGCCTGTTACATTTCACACACAAGCAGTTCATATTTATCAGGATATGGTTATTAAATAAACAAAAATTCAGCCTATAAAGACATTATCCGGGGTTGTGTCACATTTGTAGTTTGACAGGAATGAAAACGAGGCTGAGGGACAGAAGTACATGTTCAATACTGTAGTTTAGCGACATGCTAATCGTTCAACTGATGATTTTTTTTTTTTATAAAGTTGTGAGTTTTGAAAAGTAAATGCGTCTCTCACAGCCTTGTTTTCATTCACATAAAATGCAATATTGCATCTGCGCCCGCTGACTATTCTAAAGTCTATTAATGGCTTTTGAGCTAAAATTAACCAGGAAATTAAATAAAACACAACAAAAATGAAATCAATGGACTCAGCAATGAAATCAACTTTCTCAAGCATGACAGACAACAGTTTTAAATAACCAAATTAAAGTGTTTGTCAGTTTTGCTGCCTTATGTCACATGACCAGGGTTGCACTGATGAAGGGTAATATAGGCATAACAAATGAAACTTTTTGACGACTGGAAATGTAAAGAAAGCACCGACAATCACAGATTTTAAAATGATTTTATGAGAGGCAACAGCAATGCCTGGAACAGAAAATAATATTAAAAAAAAATACTTTTGGCCAACCGAAACTGTAATTAATATATTGTAGCCTAATTACGTGTTTAAAATGTTTCCAGCACAGAAACACATCGCCTGTTTATTGCTGGTTTCCAGTGAACACTTTCTGCGGTTTCTCGCACTGGGAATAGGCCTATCAAATGATCAAATCCTATTTCTTTTCTTTTCTACCATGAATTGTTTTCATATAGAAAAAGTTGCTAGAATGTTCCACCGAAACAACACCAGAATGCAGGTTTAGTTGTGCACGATAAACCTCAAACCTCAAATAACAGAGAACACAAGATGAAGAAAGAAACAGGAAAACGGAGCGTGTTTCCGATCAGAGACCGCTGTCATTTACAGAAGATGCGTTTCCTGCTCACACACACACACACACACACACACACACACCATCCTGTCTACTGCTCTTAACACGCATGAAAAACTCACTCACATCTATAGGCTTCTCTCTCTCTCTCTCTCTCTCTCTCTCTCTCTCTCTCTCTCTCTCTCTCTCTCTCCCCCTCTCCTTCTCCCTCTCTCTCTCTCACACACACACTTCATTAAAAAAACGCCATTTCCACCGCGTCTAAATAAAAACTCACTGCATTAGTTACACTTTATTTTAAGGCGCGTGTTGCACAAATAAGTGACTAAAACACGCACTTACCGTATTGTTGATAGCCTATAATATCTATATTTAAATATTAAACAGACGGATAACACTCTAACTGTAACATCAGCATCTACGACTAGCAGATATTTTGCAGAGCAGATTAGCCGATATATGAGCATGCCATCATAAGAGAACAACAATGAAGTATTTAAGAATAACTACAGTTCAGTTTCTCATGTGTAACGAACACCGTAAAATTGTCAGTGAGCAATCTTGTGCTATTAAAGTACCTCAAATCTCGCCAAATAACATTTGAAGAGCTGAAAGTGTGTATTTGAAGGTGTGTGTGGATGAATGAAGAGCTGAAGTGTGTATTTGAAGGTGTGTGTGGATGAATGAAGAGCTGAAGTGTGTATTTGAAGGGTGTGTGTGGATGAAAGAAGAGCTGAAGTGTGTGTTTGAAGGTGTGTGTGGGATGAAAGAAGAGCTGAAGTGTGTGTTTGAAGGTGTGTGTGGATGAAAGAAGAGCTGAAGTGTGTATTTGAAGGTGTGTGTGGATGAAAGAAGAGCTGAAGTGTGTGTTTGAAGGTGTGTGAGGATGAAAGAAGAGCTGAAGTGTGTGTTTGAAGGTGTGTGTGGATGAAAGAAGAGCTGAAGTGTGTATTTGAAGGTGTGTGTGGATGAATGAAGAGCTGAAGTGTGTGTTTGAAGGTGTGTGTGGCTGAAAGAAGCGCTGAAGTGTGTGTTTGAAGGTGTGTGTGGATGAATGAGAGCTGAAGTGTGTGTTTGAAGGTGTGTGTGGATGAATGAAGAGCTGAAGTGTGTGTTTGAAGGTGTGTGTGGATGAATGAAGAGCTGAAGTGTGTGTTTGAAGGTGTGTGTGGATGAATGAAGAGCTGAAGTGTGTGTTTGAAGGTGTGTGTGGATGAATGAGAGCTGAAGTGTGTGTTTGAAGGGTGTGTGTGGATGAATGAAGAGCTGAAGTGTGTATTTGAAGGTGTGTGTGGATGAATGAAGAGCTGAAGTGTGTGTTTGAAGGTGTGTGTGGCTGAAAGAAGCGCTGAAGTGTGTGTTTGAAGGTGGTGTGTGGATGAATGAGAGCTGAAGTGTGTGTTTGAAGGTGTGTGTGGATGAATGTACCTGCTCGGTCTCCCATCCCTGGTTCAGACGCACTGATGATGAATGCCATTCTAACTGTTGCGCGAGCACTTTCACTTCACTCCAGTCAGAGGAGCGGCGCATGCGCAGAGAGGCGAGACACACACACACACACACACACACACACACACAGACAGCACTCTCAGTCTGGAGCGAGTATTTAGGATTTATCATGAGGACACACACACACACACTCTGTCTCTCTCAGCTTAAACTCCAGACCGATGACAGCCGAAGACAAAGCTAACTATCACCTCAAGGATCCATAACCAGTTCCCTTCTCAACATCAAAACAAGTGAACTATGGGAGTCAGTTGTAGCCTATTAGGCTTTAGTATAATATTGACGATAAAAATGAACTGATTTGTATACAAACACTTAAATTATTATTATTAAAAAAAGTAAAGTTACATGAAATATAAACATTTAAATGGTGGCTGTCATAAAAACTTGCCTGATTTATTCAAACATGCATTAAATATGGAAGAACATTAAATGAATATGTAATATGGTGCATATATTTAGCTAAATGCTCCTCTCTAGAGTTAATGTAGCTGACTAACCAGTTTAATGTCACTGGCAGTGCTGGGGGAAATGCATTACCGGTACAAGTAACTTCAATCAGACTTGAGTTATGTAATCAGATTACTTTTTCAATAACTAGTAAAGTAACGCATTACTTTTAAAATTTACAACAAAATATCTGAGTTACTTTTTCAAATAAGTAACGCAAGTTACTTTGTTTTCCCATTTATTATCAACCTCATGTTGAGACAAATCAAAGTGCAGAGGCGTGTGTGTGTGTGTGTGTGTGTGTGTGTGTGTGTGTGTGTGTGTGTGTGTGTGTGTGTGTGTGTGTGAACATGATGTTTATTGTAGTTCTAGACTTAATGTGAGCATTTACTCATCTCACTTTCACAAAAAAATATGCAATATTCCTCAAAATGAATAAAATCAGTGAAATGCAGAATCAGAATACTATGCAAACCTCCCATAACTAAATATGTTAAATAAAACATAAATTTGTATGCATTTAATCTCACTTTATTGACCAATGTACTTGCTTCTGACCTTCGATGATTCAGTTAAATAAGCAAAAATGACGATAGGTAGATAGAAAGGTTTGCTGGTTTGCTTTCCTCTACTGTACTATTGTAATGCATTACTTTTAAAAGTACTTTCCCCAACACTGGTCACTGGATGTGGTTTTCTGAGGTAAGTGTGATGTTTTTTTACTGACGTCTTTCCACGGTTGAAACACTGATTGAGCAATTCCATGAGATATTTTAGATTGAGATATTTTATGTGGGACGTTCAGTTATCAGACTGTGATATGTTGGAAATGCAGATATGCATATTAAATTGAATATGGACTGGTGCTGTTGTTTTAAAACTGCAGTTGTCTCTGAAATCCACAGAGTTGACGCTGTACAGATGCGGTGTCTCGATGAGCTGGTGACTCCAGGAGGGAGTTCGCTGTTGTCTTGCCGAAAAAAATATATTTTCAAGAATTAGAAAAATGAAGTGAAAGTCATGCAAAGGATTTGAGTAAATGTTATTAGATCTAAGAGCATCCTGAGGCCAGATGTAGAAACTCAGAAACAAGAAAGAGGAAGTACTGAAGTCAGGTGACGCGCTTAACAGGAAGACCAACGAGGTGTGGCGATACCTCAACCAAAGCCACTAGAAAGCAAGTCTGCCAGGTTAGCGAAAGCAAGCACAATACCTGCTAACACTGCGGTGCGCAGAGGAGGAGACCAGAGCTTTGTTTTTCATCAATGTCAATGGAGGAGAGGCTTCACTACGCTGAAGAAAAACAAGCAACACTTTGGGCCCTATCTTGCACCCGGCGCAATTGACTTTGTACACGACGCATGTATCATTCCTATTCTGCACCCGCGCACAGCGGACTCTTCCCTCCACAGACGCACGTCGGTAAATTAGGGAATGAACTTGCGCTCGCGGGGGGCGGTTCAGCGAAAAGAGGAGTGTGTTCCGGCGCAAAACTTCCCCGGTGCTATTTTCCAGTTTTAGAAAGCAATTGCGTTACGCGTTAGTGATATGGTATTTTAAGGGCGCGTGCTTGGCCATAATGTAGTGTGTTAACGCGCATCCACTTTGATTCTCTAATATAAACAGACGTAGCAGTTTTCATTTTTGCAAATCATACATTATTACAAGGAAAAATATTAACACACGAGGGAGATCATTGTTGTGTTGTGTCCGTGAAGATGTGGAAAAATATCTATCTAGATTTTAAAAAAATAATAATCTAGATTAGGCTACACGTTTACCCAAATTATACACCTGTTTAACCGAAGCTAATTTGGGTGGGTTTCTCCCCATCATCCCTATTGTCACTTCTCTGTGTTTTACGGTCCTGACGAGAACGTCGGTCTCCTCGGCTGTGAACTGCTCCTGGCGTGCACCGGCAAACCCGCAATAGCAATCCGCCGTTATAATAGCAATCCGCCGTTATAATAACAATCCGCCGTTATAATAGCGATCCGCCGTTATAATAGCAATCCGCCGTTATAATAGCGATCCGCCGTTATAATAGCAATCCGCCGTTATAATAGCAATCCACCGTTATAATAGCAATCCGCCGTGGAACAAGCGCGCCGGCTCTTAAAGGGAATGTGAGAGGACGCTCTGATTGGTTTATTTCACGTTACGCCCAAACCACACCTATGAGTAATGAAGCGACTTCAGACCAACACATTTTAGATTTGCACCAGGCGCAAGAGACATTTATCCCGCCGGGAAAATAGCAACAGCGCCGAGATCCGCCCACAAAGTTACTTGCGCTTTGACACTTGCGTTTCAGATCGTTACAATAGGGCCCTTTAAGTGGGAAACGGATTCATGGATTCACAGCCTCTCTGCTAACATGTTTGCTCTTAAAGTCCCCCTGTAGTCGATCATTTTATCCCTTAATACTCATCTTTGATCCCCAAAATTACATATTTAAATGTTTTAAATATCTTGAATGTAACTCGACATCCTTGCTTCATTTAGTATTCACGATTCTATGAATATGCAAATTAGCCCCGCCTCCACTCACTCACTCAGAGATCCACTGGTGGACGATCACACGTTGATCTGATTGGTTACAAGGTAGTGTGTGACGTCAGAAACACCAGCGATTTCACACCGTGTTTTTGAGACTGTCTTTGGTTCACTGCAGTTTTAAGCAGAAAATACTCAGCAATGCTGTCGACTTATGAACTTACACATGGTGTGTGTTAGCAGATTAATAACTCCACATACACACATAAACTACATTAAAAGCTGGATTTACACCACAGGGGGACTTGTGGTCTTCTGTGGACTTCTTTTTTTTATAGTCCATGTTCATTTCAATGATATCAAGGCTGTAATCAGAAGAGAACTCAACCTCCATCGGCAAACCCGAATGAGAGTGACCGGCCCTGAGCACTTCAAGTGGCGGAGGCTACCCGAACATAAGCAACAACTCGGAGTGGCCCTTCAATCACTTAAGATCAACCTCGACCAACCAATCGACAAGCTCTGGGACGATATCACCTGCCACATACACGCCGCTGCCTACGGCGATGCAAGGACAAGCAAGTCTGGTGGTGGGGTGAGGAGGTCCAGGCTGCAATCAAGGCCAAGAAGCTGGCATACAAGCTATTGCATCACACACGCCTGGACGCCCACCGCCAAAACTATCGGACAATCCAGTCGGCTAGGAACAGGTAGTGGCCAAGGTGAAAGCTTGACCTGTACGAGCAATTAGGCACACCCGAAGGGGAGAAAATGATCTATCGCATCGCAAACTCGCGCCGCAAATCGACCCAAGCCATTGGTCAAGTGAAGCACATCAAGAGGGCTGAAGGGCTAGTTGTCACGACACACACAAGGGAAAAGGTAAGATCCAATAGCAGTTTATTAATAGGGTAATCCGTACTCACAACAGTCCAGGCAAAGGGTCAAAAGTCCAATAAGGCAATCCAAAAAACACAAGACACGAACAGTAACAGGCAGGAACAGAAGTGTGGGGACAATATACAAGGACTCCGTGACAAACACTGAAACTGACAGGGTATATATACACAAGTGCTAAACGAGGTGACGAGAAACAGCTGAACACAATGAACACTCAGTGACAGACAGGATCATGGGAAATGTAGTGAGAATGCCTAGACACCGTGAAAACTGAAGACCTCTAGTGTTTAACCCAGGGAACCACCAGACACTGTGACATAACCTCCCCTCTCCGGAGCGGCTACCAGACGCTCCAAGACCACAAGAAACAAACAAAACAAGAGTCCAGGCGGGAGGAGGAAAGGTGGAGGATCAGGGGGTGGGATGGGGGACCAGGTCCATGGAGGGGAACAGGAACAATGGGGAACGGCTTAAGCGCCGGCCAGGGCGAAACAGACAATCCATCGGGCGGCCAGGGCGAAGCAGACAGTCCATCGGGTGGCCAGGGCGGTGAAGACCCCTCGGGCGGCCACGGCGGAGACGACCAGGGTGAAGCCGACCACTCGGGCGGCCATGGCGGAGAAGACCAAGGCAGAACAGAGACAGACCCTGGCTCAGGAACTGGAACTGGAACTGCAACAGACACCACCGACTCAGGAACGGGAACTGCAACAGACACCACCGCTCAGGAACTGGAACTGCAACAGACACCACCGGCTCAGGAACGGGAACTGCAACAGACACCACCGACTCAGGAACGGGAACTGCAACAGACACCACCGGCTCAGGAACTGGAACTGCAACAGACACCACCGGCTCAGGAACTGCAACAGACACCACCGGCTCAGGAACTGCAACAGACACCACCGGCTCAGGAACGGGAACTGCAACAGACACCACCGGCTCAGGAACGGGAACTGCAACAGACACCACCGGCTCAGGAACGGGAACTGCAACAGACACCACCGGCTCAGGAACGGGAACTGCAACAGACACCACCGGCTCAGGAACGGGAACTGCAACAGACACCACCGGCTCAGGAACTGGAACTGCAACAGACACCACCGGCTCAGGAACTGGAACTGCAACAGACACCACCGGCTCAGGAACTGGAACTGCAACAGACACCACCGGCTCAGGAACTGGAACTGCAACAGACACCACCGGCTCAGGAACTGCAACAGACACCACCGGCTCAGGAACTGCAACAGACACCACCGGCTCAGGAACGGGAACTGCAACAGACACCACCGGCTCAGGAACGGGAACTGCAACAGACACCACCGGCTCAGGAACGGGAACTGCAACAGACACCACCGGCTCAGGAACGGGAACTGCAACAGACACCACCGGCTCAGGAACGGGAACTGCAACAGACACCACCGGCTCAGGAACTGGAACTGCAACAGACACCACCGGCTCAGGAACGGCAACAGACACCACCGGCTCAGGAACTGCAACAGACACCACCGGCTCAGGAACCGCAACAGACACCACCGGCTCAGGAACTGCAACAGACACCACCGGCTCAGGAACTGCAACAGACACCACCGGCTTAGGAACGGCAGGCGTGACGTGAAGCTCAGGCTCGGCAGGCGTGACGTGAAGCTCAGGCTCGGCAGGCGTGACGTGAAGCTCAGGCTCGGCAGGCGTGACGTGAAGCTCAGGCTCGGCAGGCGTGACGTGAAGCTCAGGCTCAGCAGGCGTGACGTGAAGCTCAGGCTCGGCAGGCGTGACGTGAAGCTCAGGCTCGGCAGGCGTGACGTGAAGCTCAGGCTCGGCAGGCGTGACGTGAAGCTCAGGGTCGGCAGGCGTGACGTGAACAGGCTCGGCGGCCATCTTGTCCGAAGACACAGGCTCGGCAGACGTGACGTGAACAGGCTCTGGATCGGCAGACGTGCTGTGCCTCCTCCAAGCATGCAGTACTGCCACAGCATAAAAAAGGAAGACAGCCCTCCTTACCGTGGCCGGACTGATGGTGGGTATCGCCGGAACGCTCTCTGGGATGACAGCGGGCTGCACTGGAACAACCACTGGAACGACAGCGGCCTGCTCGGGGACGACCTCCAGGATGACAGCGGGCTGTACTGGAACGACCACCGGGATGACAGCGGACTGTACCGGAACGGTCTCTGGGACAACAGTGGGTTGTTAGGGAACGTCAGGAGTGCAGGAAGCTCTCCCTCTCCTCCTCCTCTGCCGCCTCTGATGGCGACAGGCAGGCTCTGGACTGGATGGGATCGGTGGCGGATGGAAGTCTGGGCTGGACCTCACCACCTCAGGTTCCATGGAGGATCGAGGTGGAGAGTGATACCTGGACTCCCCTCTAGTACCTCCTCTCCTATGACCTCCGCGGGTCCCAGAGAATTTTGCCAGCCGGGTTCCCTCGAATGACTCTCTGGGAGCTTCTGAAAGGGGTGTGGAAACTTTCCTCCTATCAGCTTCCTCAGTCAATCGGGCCCAATAAGCAAAACACTCAAATATGTTCATACGAGGAGGAATCTCCTTAGGTTGAGAATTCCCCCTCTCAGTGGCTGGAGACTTAGGAAACCCCATACCGCTGGATCTCTGCATGACGGAGTCCTTCTGTCACGACACACACAAGGGAAAAGGTAAGATCCAATAGCAGTTTATTAATAGGGTAATCCGTACTCACAACAGTCCAGACAAAGGGTCAAAAGTCCAATAAGGCAATCCAAAAACACAATACACAAACAGTAACAGGCAGGAACAGAAGTGTGGGGACAATATACAAGGACTCCGTGACAAACACTGAAACTGACAGGGTATATATACACAAGTGCTTAACGAGGTGACGAGAAACAGCTGAACACAATGAACACTCAGTGACAGACAGGATCATGGGAAATGTAGTGAGAATGCCTAGACACCGTGAAAACTGAAGACCTCTAGTGTTTAACCCAGGGAACCACCAGACACTGTGACACTAGTATTGCGCGACCCTAACGCCATACTCGGCCGTTGGAACGAGTAATTCACCGCCATCTCAAATGAGGAATTCCCGCATCCACCGATTCACAGCCCCGACCCCATCCGTGGACCCGTACCTCCAGTCACCACCACCGAAGTCATGAAGGCTGTGAAGAGAATGAAGAATGGCAAAGCTACTGGGCCAGACGACATCCCAGTCGATGTCTGAAAGCTGATGATGCAGTGCGGAGCCGAGATCCCTGCTGCCCTGTTCAATAAGACCATCACGAGAACAGGGCACCGCATGCCTGGATGACCAGCACCACGGTACAGATTTGGAAAGGCAAGGGTGACGTCTCTGAATGTAAAAACTACCGCCCAATCCAACTCCTGGGTCACACCATGAGGATCTTTTAACGTGTACTGGACAGACATTATCAACATCAGCCCCAACCAAAGCGGCTTCGTCAAGGGATGTGGAACCACGGACGCTATCCACGCTGCCTGCTTGCTAATGGAAAAGCACTGGGAAAAGAACAAGCCTGTCCACATGGTCTTCCTGGACCTAGAGAAGGCTTTCGATCGCGTTCCCCACAAACTCATCTGGGCCTCCCTCCGATCCCACTCAGTCCCCGAGGCCTATATCAACTGGGTCCAAATACTCTGCCAAAACGTTACGAGTGTTGTCCGCTGCCCTGTCGGGATATCACCACCATTCACCATCAATGTCGGAGTACACCAAGGATCAGCCCTTTCGCCACTGCTCTTCATCACCTGCATGGACGTGGCGGCTGCAGATCAGCAGGCACCGCACCCCTGGACACTACTTTACGCGGACGATATACTCCTAGCTGACAGTAAGCGGCAAAATCTAAAAGACCGCCTGGACCAGAATGGCCTACGGCTCAACATCGACAAGACAGAGTATTTGGAAAGAGACAACATGTAGAAGCAACAGGACGTCTCTGAAAGGTTAGTTGATGAATGTATGTTGCTGATGTGGAGTTAAATATCTTCAATTAGGATATTCTGTCATGATAATCTATAAATCGCTCGTATAGGAACTGTTGTGAGATGCACACAGTGAATTTCGATTGCATGTGAAAAGATGGATGCTAAAGTTTGAGCTGACTCACAAATGTACTTTTATACAACAACTTTTCCTCTTCTCAACATGACTGCTTGTTCCCGGGGGCGGGGCTTATATACATTTTAGACTTGCTGATGTCACTAAACCCGGAAGAATGTGGTGTAGTCCCTACCAGCCTTTGTTGTAGTCCTTAAAAAAATATTTCTTTACAAGCAAATATCTCCCTTTGCTTTGAACTTTGAGCATTGTATCTTTGCAGATGTTGTTTATGCTCTTGTTATTTCTCTTGGTTGTTTAGTTGCCTTAACTTTATATTGCGGTGATGTGCTCATGTGGTCATTAAGCTAAGCGTTTTATATGTCCAGCAATCCTGAATTATTGAGGGAAACCCTAGTACTGCAGCACATCGCCGCGATATAAAGTTAAGGCAACTAAACAACCAAGAGAAATGTATGTCTACCTCAAATGTAACATTTGTTCTGTACATCAGCATCGGGGGAATAACATTCGAATCTCGTTCACGGTAGAGAAAGATGCATGTAGGCTACACAGGGACCGTGAAGACACTGAATTAAACATAAAAACAGCCCTCATACTAATCACAAATACACTTACATTTCTATAAATCAGTTTTTATGAATGAATGGCTTGCTCTAACTGTTGCTCTGGTCTTCGTCAACAACACACGATTGCGCTCCCTGCTGGTGAGGTTGATTAACAGCAGATGGAGATTATGCTCGGTAATCTACTGCTTTTCCTGCAGTTCCTGGATGTCAATGTTGAATTTACTGTCGAATTTGAACCACTGAATTTGTGGAAGCGAATTTGTAAAGCGAAATAAAATGGACCGAAAATTGCCTGTTGAATATTATAGGTTGTATTTTTAAACAGTTTGAATATTTTGGAAGTGAAATATGAAAGGTGAATATGGATTATTGAATTTTTATTAATGAAAATGTGTTTGAAATGTTTTGAATTGAAATATTCACAGCTTAAATATACAACAAATGTTGAATTTCAGCCGTTAAAAATGCAAGCCCTAAAAATACAATGCATTAAAATACAAGCATGGTTAATGCAATGCATATATTTTTTCAAGAAATGCAATTCAACAGGCTTTTTTTATTTCAAAAACATTTGGCATTATTTTACTTCCATACATAATGCACTATATAGGGGACAGGGAACATTCAGACAGTGTAAATATGCTTTCCATTGGGGCGAACGAAGTCTGGTTTCACGTTAGCGTCACGATAGTAGAGCGGATCATGTGACCGAGTCGCTGCAGACCAGAAAACGCATCGAATCCATTTGAATTCTGCACAGAATGATATTTTAAAGCGATATGGAGATTAGGATGAAACTGCGGCTTTATCGAGCTCAACGGCTCTAAGCTGCGATATAAACTAAACACCATTGGCTAATAGCCAATAGTGTTTCGTTTATATCGCAGCTCTCTTCCCGTTTCAGTGGAAATTACGCCAGCACATTGAATAATGCCTCGTGTTTCAAGGCACTTCAGTGGGACTTTAAGAACACTTCATATCTTTTGCAAACATTGTCATATAATAATCAACATCTAAGGGGTTGAAACTTTTTATACGTTTAGGCCGTTCAGTTACATGAAACGACGTTTTGCGGGCCTGAAAACAAACTTTTGAAAACGGTTTCAAAGTGCAAGTTTGTGACAACGATACCGTTATCGTCTCTGTGTAATCTAAAAACACACAGTGACATCATGGGCCCTATTGTAACGATCTGAAACGCAAGTGTCAAAGTGCAAAGCGCAAGTAACTTTGTGGGCGGATCCCGGCGCTGTTGCTATTTTCCCGGCGGGATAAATGACTCTTGCGCCCGACGCAAATCTAAAAGGGGTTGGTCTGAAGTAGCTTCATTATTCATAGGTGTGGTTTGGGCGTAACGTGAAATAAACCAATCAGAGCGTCATCTCACATTCCCTTTAAGAGCAGGCGCGCTTGTTACACGGCGGATTGCTATTATAACGGCGGATTGCTATTATAACGGCGGGTTTGCCAGCGCACGCCAGGAGCGGTTCACAGCCGAGGAAAGCGACGTTCTCGTCAGGGCCGTAAAACACAGAGAAGTGACATTGGGGATGATGGGAGAAACCCACCCAAATTAGCTTCGGTTAAACAGGCGTAAAATTTGGGTAGTAAATGTGTAATCTAGATTTTTTATTTTTTTTTATCTAGATAGATCTTTTCCACATCTTCACGGACACAACAATGATTTCCCTCGTGTGTTAATATTTTTCCTTGTAATAATGTATGATTTGCAAAAATGAAAACTGCTGCATCTGTTTATATTAGAGAATCAAAGTGGATGCGCGTTAACATTATGGCCAAGCACGCGCCCTTAAAATACCATATCACTAACGCGCAACGCGCCACTGTCTTTAGACTGTTTTTTTCCTGGTCAGTGGCGCAATTGCTTTCTAAAACTGGAAAATAGCACCAGGGGAGTTTTGCGCCGGAACACACTCCTCTTTTCACTGAACCGCCCCCGCGAGCGCAAGTTCATTTCCTAATTTACCGACGTGCGTCTGTGGAGGGAAAAGTCTGCTGTGCGCGGGTGCAAAATAGGAATGATACATGTGTCGGTGTTCAAAGTCAATTGCGCTGGGTGCAAGATAGGGCCCCATGTGTATTATGTGTTTAGTCTATAGGCGTGTACTAGTGTTTCTTCACACAGGCACATCGCCCCCTACTGGCCTGGCAGCAGCATGCAGCGCTTTAAGTCTTTTTGCGCATAGGTGTGAATGGGGATCATTTTGACAACTTTGTCATCTGAACACGGAAAACGCAAAGGAAAAATTCCCATCATGTAAACGTATCCTGCTGAACCCCCTGTGTAACTACCGAAAGTGATGCAATAGTTTCACCACACCACAGCACACACTTTCACAATGAATAGTACTCTAACAGGAAGTCAGTACCGCCCTATCCAAAGAAAACCTTCATCTCAACATTTAGTGTCTTATGAAGAAGAAATATATCTAATTGTTATACATAGTTTTATATATACAGTATGTATATATATATATATGGAATACTTTACCAATCGAGATAAGGCAAGCAAAATCTCTTAGCATTTTTAACTATTTTTTTAGGGTAGCTTTTAATTTAATATTTGTATAATTTTTTTATTGTTAATTATTTTATATTGTGTTTTTTGTTGTTTTAATTAAAATTGTATATTTTGGATTATTTTATATGGTGTATTTTTGTTGTTTTATTTGTTTATGTAAAGCGCTTTGAGATTTTTTTTAAAATTATTATTATTTATTTAACAGGGACAATGCAAAATATACATTAACCTTAAAAAGGAGAGATGCATTTTACCAGGTTGTAGCACTTGTGCTAATTTTCACCTGTAGTCCCTCAGCAGGCTGATGTCAACAGTCTTACAAAAACAAAAAATAATAATAGTAATAATCACATTTACAAATACAATCTCACATACATATCAATTACAATACATTATGTAAACATGTTTGTTTTAAAAGAAACCATTTTTTGGCCCGATGTGAATTTTTTTTAAAATTTACACATGTGGTTAGCTCTGTTGGCAATTTATTCCACTGTCTGATGGCCACACTTGAGAAAGCTGAGCTGCCGAATGCTGTTTTACACCGAGGAATCCTGCACTCGCCCCGAACAGTCGATCGAGTGGCTCGAGAAGTACTTTCTGAGCTCAGTGAAATAAACTTTTTTAACGGAGGAGCTACAGTACCATTTATTATCTTGAACATAAGACAGAGATTAGAATATGTGATTATGTTTTCAAAACTTAATATACTATGTTTTTTAAGAATATGACAATGGTGAAATAGCCGAGATTTCTTGTCAAAAACCTTAAGAGAACGTTTGTACAATGATTCCAGGGGCCTTAATGCTTTTTACATGCTTGGGACCAACTCGTCATGCAGTAACGAAAGTGCGGAATTATCATCGCATTTAGATATATATTAGATGCATCTATGGTCAAAGAGTTCCTAATATATCTAAAATGTGCTATGTTAATTTTCAACGTGTTGGTTATCTTTTTAATGTGTTTTTTAAAATTTAAATTTGGGTCAAGAATGACTCCTAAATATTTCATTTTGGTCAACCCTTGAGATTTCTTGACCTTCGATTATGATTTTTGGTTCAGTTTCACATAGTGAGAACTTACGGCGGTTTGTAAAAAACATAGAAACCGTTTTGTCAACATTCAAAGTTAAGTGAGAGTTTTTCAACCAAATGGTAATCTTTTCCATTTCCTCAGTTAACTTTCGGGCAACATCCTTAACAGTTTTACCATGAATATACACCACTGTATCATCAGCGTACATTATCATTTTAGCATTAATACACACAGACGGAAAATCATTAATATAAAGAGAAAACAACAAGGGCCCTAATATAGAGCCCTGCGGCACACCCATAGTGCATGCTCGTAAGGGAGATGATACATTATTTATCGATACACACTGCTGCCTTGCACTGAGAAAAGATTGAATCCAATTAATCGTACTTTTACTAATAGAGAAATGTGTTAATTTATCTATCAGTAGTTCATGGTTTACTGTATCAAATGCCTTACGCAAGTCAAGAAAGACCGCTCCTACAACTCCTCCATTATCTAGACTTGATTTTATTTCCTCTATTAAATAGCAACAGACAGCACGTTGAGTATCGTTTTCTGAAACCAAACTGGAGAGTATGTAATGCAGCATTGTAATCAAGATGTTCCACTAGCTGCGCTGCAACTACTTTTTCAAATACTTTGGAGATAGTGGGAAGGATGCTTATAGGTCGATAGTTAGAGACCTGGAGCTTGTCTCCTGACTTGTGTAGGCTTTACTATAGCTGTTTTCAGAGCTGTAGGAAAATACTTTCATTTATAGACTGATTTATAACTTTAGTTAGTACTGGAGTTAAAATTGCCTTGTGCTCTTTTAAAAACACAGAATCAATGGAGAAAATATCTTTGGATTTACTATTATTTAAGTGTGATATTACTTTTAAAACTGTCCCTTCATCTACATGAGATAATTTTTAAAAAGACTCATCACAATTTAAGTTATATACACAAATTGATTTCGGAAACGTGTCTGCCAGATCCCGCACAGAATTTAAAAAATAATCATTAAAATGTGTTGCCACCTCTGTATTGTCATTTTGAATAACTCCATTTATTTTAAGTTGTACATGATAACAATTTGTTTTTTCTTTTCCAAGTAATTTATCCATGCTTTTCCAAAGAAGTTTACTATTGCCTTTTGCATCTTTAATCAGATTTAAATAAAAGTTTGCCTTGGCTTTTCTAAGCTGCGTGGTAACCTTGTTCCTTAGACTTTTATATACATAATGATCAGTGGTCAATTTTAATTTAAGAAAGGTTTTAAGTGCCAGGTCTCTCTGCTTCATTAGATCCCAAAGAGAGCTACAAAACCATGGCAATTTCTTTTTATTATCAATATTTATTATTTGAGACAGTTTAAGGTGCAATTAAAAAAAATAAAAAGTTATATATATAATGTGACCCTGGACCACAAAACCAGTCAAAAGGGTCAATTTATTTTGGAGATACATACATCATCTGAAAGCTGAATACAAAAGCTTTCCATTTATGTATGGTTTGTTAGGATATGACTATATTTGGCCGAGATACAACTATTGAAAATCTGGAATCTGAGGATGGAAAAAAATCTAAATATTGAGAAAATCTCCTTTAAAGTTGTGCAAATTAAGTCCTCGATGTTGCTGTCCACTCACAAATATAAATTTGATATATTTACAGTAGGAAATTTGCTAAATATCTTCATGGAACATGATCTTTACTTAATATCCTAATGATTTTTGGCATAAAAATTTGACCCATACAATGCATTAGCTCTTGCCACAGATATACCTGTGCGACTTATGACTGATTTTGTGGTCCAGGGTCAGATATGAAATAATCTATTTTATATACAGTGAGGAGAACAAGTATTTGATACACTGCCGATTTTGCAGGTTTTCCCACTTACAAAGCATGTAGAAGTCAGTAATGTTTATCATAGGTACTCTTCAACTGTGAGAGACGGAATCTAAAACAAAAATCTAAACAATTACATTGTTTTATTTTTAAGTAATTCATTTGCATTTTATTGCATGACATAAATATTTGATACATCAGAAAAGTAGAACTTAATATTCTGTATCTTAATATTATAACCCAGCCACGACCCGTCTTCAGCGCTCTTACTGAGGGAAGGAGGTTGTTGGCCAAGATCTTGCGATGATGTGTCCACCTCCATGCTTCACGGTTGGGATGGTGTTCTTGGGGTTGTACTCATCCTTCTTCTTTCCTTCAAACACGGCGAGTGGAGTTTAGACCAAAAAGCTTTGTCTCATCAGACCACATGACCTTCTCCCATTCCTCCTCTGGATCATCCAGATGGTCATTGGCAGACTTCAGACGGGCCTGGACATGCGCTGGCTTGAGCAGGGGGACCTTGCGTGCGCTGCAGGATTTTAATCCATGACGGCGTAGTGTGTTACTAATGGACTTCTTCCATTTTCTAAGAATTGCGCCAACAGTTGTCGCCTTCTCACCAAGCTGATGCCTATTGTCCTGTAGCCCATCCCAGCCTTGTGCAGGTCTACACTTTATCCCTGATGTCCTCACACAGCTCTCTGCTCTTGGCCATTGTGGAGAGATTGGAGTTTGTTTGATTGAGTGTGTGGACAGGTGTCTGGTTTGATTGAGTGTGTGGACAGGTGTCTGTTTGATTGAGTGTGTGGACAGGTGTCTGTTTGATTGAGTGTGTGGACAGGTGTCTGTTTGATTGAGTGTGTGGACAGGTGTCTGTTTGATTGAGTGTGTGGACAGGTGTCTGTTTGATTGAGTGTGTGGACAGGTGTCTGTTTGATTGAGTGTGTGGACAGGTGTCTGTTTGATCGAGTGTGTGGACAGGTGTCTGTTTGATTGAGTGTGTGGACAGGTGTCTGTTTGATTGAGTGTGTGGACAGGTGTCTGTTTGATTGAGTGTGTGGACAGGTGTCTGTTTGATTGAGTGTGTGAACAGGTGTCTGTTTGATTGAGTGTGTGGACAGGTGTCTGTTTGATTGAGTGTGTGGACAGGTGTCTGTTTGATTGAGTGTGTAGACAGGTGTCTGTTTGATTGAGTGTGTGGACAGGTGTCTGTTTGATTGAGTGTGTGGACAGGTGTCTGTTTGATTGAGTGTGTGGACAGGTGTCTGTTTGATTGAGTGTGTGGACAGGTGTCTGTTTGATTGAGTGTGGACAGGTGTCTGTTTGATTGAGTGTGTGGACAGGCAGGCCGGAGTGGGGCCACTTTTCAGCCCGGGAGTTTCAGGCCCAAGACCGGCCCACTTTTTCCGGTGGATTTCAAAATGAGCATTTTTTCCAAATTGGATAATGAAGTAACAGTTCAGCTCTTACTATTGTGTAGTTTTTATTAATACCATGTTCAACAAATAATGTAAAGGTTAAATAATAATTCACAGAAGAAGTTAACAAAAAATATTCCACTATTTCACAAGAATAGGTTGATAAATTAACAAAAGCAGAAAGAAAGAAAGAAAGCATTTGAAATGTATCCCACTCTTCCACAAAGAGGCATATTGAACTAATGTTTACAGTTGCTCAGAAGATACAAAAAATAATTAAGAGGTCATTTTACTGCATACACAGATCAAGCTTGAGTTTTGTTATCAATATTAAATTGTATATTATTTGCAAAGTCTATGAATCGCCATGACATGTATTGAGTGATAAGTAAATGGGAATAGGAGCGGGCTTCACTCAATGATTAGCCTAAACTTAAACTTTAAGAGCGCTGGCCTGAATAATTAGAGTATTTAGAACAGGAGAGAGGCCGCACTATGCATAAATAGTTTTTATTTGCACAAACGCGTTTCGGCGCGTGCCTTCTTCAGTGTGCGGCCTCTCTCCTGTTCTAAATACTCTAATTATTCAGTTAAATTATTCTAATTAAACGCGCCGAAACGCGTTTGAGCAAATAAAAACTTTATGCATAGTGTGGCCTCTCTCCTGTTCTATGTATTGAGTGATACAAAAAGGGTAATATTTTAATTAAATTTGATATTTTTCTTGTGAATAGGTTGACAACGATACAACGGTATTAACCGAATAATTACATTGCAGCGTTGCTATTGCTAATCATTACTAGGCCTATCTCTCTTTACCTGCTGTTTGTCCTAAAATCTGCAAATAAATCTGTAAGCTTGGCACATTTGACAGCATCCTCCTCACCTCCAATGCCTTTCTTTTTTTCAACCTGGCTTTTTCAGCCCCTCCTGGCCTCTTTCTCCCATCCATCCTCCCTGACGCGTACCGTTACGCTAGGGCCGGCCCAGCTATCGGTACCCGAGAAAAAGACTTTTGGAAAAGACGCGCTATATGGACCCAACCAACTCTATGGGAGGGAGGGGAGAACTGCCTCACATGGTACAACCCAAGCAGAGGCTGCGCGCTGCGGTGTCCGAATGCAGAACGTGTGTAGTCTAAACGTGACAAATGTAAAAAAAAAAAAAAAAAATAATTCCTCGACCGGCCCAAAAGTGAAGCGGCCCACCGGGAATTCTCCCGATTCTCCCGATTACCCACCCCGGGCCTGTGGACAGGTGTCTGTTTGATTGAGTGTGTGGACAGGTGTCTGTTTGATTGAGTGTGTGGACAGGTGTCTGTTTGATTGAGTGTGTGGACAGGTGTCTGTTTGATTGAGTGTGTGGACAGGTGTTTGTTTGATTGAGTGTGTGGACAGGTGTCTGTTTGATTGAGTGTGTGGACAGGTGTCTGTTTGATTGAGTGTGTGGACAGGTGTCTGTTTGATCGAGTGTGTGGACAGGTGTCTGTTTGATTGAGTGTGTGGACAGGTGTCTGTTTGATTGAGTGTGTGGACAGGTGTCTGTTTGATCGAGTGTGTGGACAGGTGTCTGTTTGATTGAGTGTGTGGACAGGAGTCTGTTTGATCGAGTGTGTGGACAGGTGTCTGTTTGATCGAGTGTGTGGACAGGTGTCTGTTTGATTGAGTGTGTGGACAGGAGTCTGTTTGATCGAGTGTGTGGACAGGTGTCTGTTTGATCGAGTGTGTGGACAGGTGTCTGTTTGATTGAGTGTGTGGACAGGTGTCTGTTTGATTGAGTGAGTGTGTGGACAGGTGTCTGTTCGATTGAGTGTGTGGACAGGTGTCTGTTTGATTGAGTGTGTGGACAGGTGTCTGTTTGATTGAGTGTGTGGACAGGTGTCTGTTTGATTGAGTGTGTGGACAGGTGTCTGTTTGATTGAGTGTATGGACAGGTGTCTGTTTGATTGAGTGTGTGGACAGGTGTCTGTTTGATTGAGTGTATGGACAGGTGTCTGTTTGATTGAGTGTATGGACAGGTGTCTGTTTGATTGAGTGTATGGACAGGTGTCTGTTTGATTGAGTGTATGGACAGGTGTCTGTTTGATTGAGTGTGTGGACAGGTGTCTGTTTGATTGAGTGTGTGGACAGGTGTCTGTTCGATTGAGTGTGTGGACATGTGTCTGTTTGATTGAGTGTATGGACAGGTGTCTGTTTGATTGAGTGTGTGGACAGGTGTCTGTTTGATTGAGTGTGTGAAGAGGTGTCTGTTTGATTGAGTGTGTGGACAGGTGTCTGTTTGATTGAGTGTGTGGACAGGTGTCTGTTTGATTGAGTGTGTGGACAGGTGTCTGTTTGATTGAGTGTGTGGACATGTGTCTGTTTGATTGAGTGTATGGACAGGTGTCTGTTTGATTGAGTGTATGGACAGGTGTCTGTTTGATTGAGTGTGTGGACAGGTGTCTGTTTGATTGAGTGTGTGGACAGGTGTCTGTTCGATTGAGTGTGTGGACATGTGTCTGTTTGATTGAGTGTATGGACAGGTGTCTGTTTGATCGAGTGTGTGGACAGGTGTCTGTTTGATTGAGTGTGTGAAGAGGTGTCTGTTTGATTGAGTGTGTGGACAGGTGTCTGTTTGATTGAGTGTGTGGACAGGTGTCTGTTTGATTGAGTGTGTGAAGAGGTGTCTGTTTGATTGATTGTGTGGACAGGTGTCTGTTCGATTGAGTGTGTGGACAGGTGTCTGTTTGATTGAGTGTGTGGACAGGAGTCTGTTTGATCGAGTGTGTGGACAGGTGTCTGTTTGATCGAGTGTGTGGACAGGTGTCTGTTTGATTGAGTGTGTGGACGGGTGTCTGTTTGATTGAGTGTGTGGACAGGTGTCTGTTTGATTGAGTGTGTGGACAGGTGTCTGTTTGATTGAGTGTGTGGACAGGTGTCTGTTTGATCGAGTGTGTGGACAGGTGTCTGTTTGATTGAGTGTGTGGACGGGTGTCTGTTTGATTGAGTGTGTGGACAGGTGTCTGTTTGATTGAGTGTGTGGACAGGTGTCTGTTTGATTGAGTGTGGGGACAGGTGTCTGTTTGATCGAGTGTGTGGACAGGTGTCTGTTTGATCGAGTGTGTGGACAGGTGTCTGTTTGATTGAGTGTGTGGACGGGTGTCTGTTTGATTGAGGTGTGGACGGGTGTCTGTTTGATTGAGTGTGTGGACAGGTGTCTGTTTGATTGAGTGTGTGGACAGGAGTCTGTTTGATCGAGTGTGTGGACAGGAGTCTGTTTGATTGAGTGTGTGGACAGGTGTCTGTTTGATCGAGTGTGTGGACAGGTGTCTGTTTGATCGAGTGTGTGGACAGGAGTCTGTTGATCGAGTGTGTGGACAGGAGTCTGTTTGATTGAGTGTGTGGACAGGTGTCTGTTTGATTGAGTGTGTGGACAGGAGTCTGTTTGATTGAGTGTGTGGACAGGTGTCTGTTTGATCGAGTGTGTGGACAGGTGTCTGTTTGATCGAGTGTGTGGACAGGTGTCTGTTTGATCGAGTGTGTGGACAGGTGTCTGTTTGATCGAGTGTGTGGACAGGTGTCTGTTTGATCGAGTGTGTGGACAGGAGTCTGTTTGATCGAGTGTGTGGACAGGAGTCTGTTTGATTGAGTGTGTGGACAGGTGTCTGTTTGATCGAGTGTGTGGACAGGTGTCTGTTTGATCGAGTGTGTGGACAGGAGTCTGTTTGATCGAGTGTGTGGACAGGAGTCTGTTTGATTGAGTGTGTGGACAGGTGTCTGTTTGATTGAGTGTGTAGACAGGTGTCTGTTTGATTGAGTGTGTGGACAGGTGTCTGTTTGATTGAGTGTGTGGACATGTGTCTGTTTGATTGAGTGTGTGGACAAGTGTCTGTTTGATCGAGTGTGTGGACAGGTGTCTGTTTGATCGAGTGTGTGGACAGGTGTCTGTTTGATTGAGTGTGTGGACAGGTGTCTGTTTGATTGAGTGTGTGGACAGGTGTCTGTTTGATTGAG
>JARPMJ010005332.1:0-63995 GCA_033366665.1 Phoxinus dragarum | reverse complement strand
AAACTGTTATTTGTTATCATATTATTTTATAAATAAATTGTTTGTAGTGCAAATTATTTAACCATTTTGTGCCCACACAATCATAAAAAAATGGCTTACTTCCACCTTGCTACATAAGGTGAATACCTTTTGTGTTCTTTATTCTTATGTTTTTTTCTGGTTCACTTGTGAGGCTCAGTCCACTATTGAGATCCGTTCTCTGCAGATTCTTGCAGAGCTCAGAGAGTGGCTGTGTGCTTGGCTAGCCAGATCTACCACTGCCTGCTTGGCTAAAAACACCTCCGACCTCTGCAGCCTGGGGAGAATTATTCTCTCTGTCTCTCTCTGTGTGAGTTCCGGCCGGTCTGTGTTTCTGGGGACAGTGCTGTTGCCCCGGGTGATGGACGAAGTTACAGAGAGTCATGCGAGGTTAGAAATGGCTTGAGTTTGATGGTGTGTCACTGAGAGAGAAGAAAGAGCAAGGGTATAGTGCCCCTGACCAAGCTTACAGACAACACATGGAGAAGTAAAGGAAAAAATGGGGCAGCATTCCACAGAGAACGGTGTGTGAGGGAAAGTATGTCTGCTTTGTTTTACCATCCCTTGTCTGAGAGTTGATCCAAAAGATCCAGGCATGGGCATAATATGGCAAACTATAGTCCAAGACTAAAACCAAGTCTTCAGCAGGGAATTGTGAGCTTCTTATACTTTCTGTACAATCAATGTAAGAGAAATAAATGAAGTCATTCTGTATTCCAGACTGCGGGCGTCCGTGGAGATGCTTGCCTAAGCACTCTTGTGGTTGCTGGGCCCTGTCCTCCATGTTTGCCCTTGCAGCCATCTGGATTTACTTTTGGCCTGTGGAAATGTTGCTGCATGCGTCTGTTGATAATGTTCTCAAAAACAACAGGTTTCAAGATAAGCAGAGAAGCAGATACTTGCTTAAACAGCAATGTAGCTTTGTTCAGTCTTTGGCGTTTCCTTTCTAAAAACTGCCACAAAAAATAATGTGCTTCTCTCCTTAACCGTGGAGATTAAAGTCCAAGTGCACTTATAGAGAGGTACAGTGAATTTGCAAATACACTCCTCCTCTATGGCGGTGACACACATTCGTGTATTCAACTACTGGTCAACCGGTTCATGCCAGTTTCCATCCATCTCTCTCTCTTTTCCTCTCAGGCGTACCGTTTCCATGTACCCATTACTCTACATCTCTAAAAAAAAATGCACCATAGCGTCAGAACTTCCTGCTCTGGTGCGTCTGAGGCTTTTGTGCCCAGAATTCAGCTTTTTCTGGGCTTTGTAGTTCCTGTCTTGTACTTACAGTAAACCACTTCTTTTGAACCTCTGGATCAGAGAGCTTAACGGCCCATATCTTTGGTGAACTTTTAAATTGAAAACAGGAGAAAAAGGTTATATCAAGGAAGTGTGCTGTGGAATTGTTGCTCTTTAACGAAGATGCAAATCAGTTGCATTTTGTAATGTATTATTACCAAACATACATTTTCAATAAACAAAAACATACACTACCGTATAAAAGTAAAAAAAAAAACAGTTCTTTAAAGAAGTCTCTTATTTGCTCAACCACTGCATTTATTAGATCAAAAACACTGTTTATTTTTTGATGTTAAAATAATGGATTCTTAAAAAAACAAAACCGTTTGCTGAATTTTGCTGTCCAAAATCAGAGGAGTAAATCAGAGATTAATTGTTCATAAGACAAAAACTCTTTCATTGCATTTCCATGTCTGACTCATTGATTAAAACTCACATTGCAACAGTAAATTTCCGCTACATCAGCGTGCGCTCTATTGGGTAACATTACACATCAGAGATGAGGGTCTTACTTTAGGGATGTAGTCTGTAATTTCACATCTGGTTGGTTGTAAAAGATTTCATGTAAACAGAGAAAAGTAACAATTAGATACTTAAATGACCTCTTATTTGCACAGACATCACCGTAAACATCCTGTTGTTAAAATAACTTAAAGTCAATGACATGTTATCTTGTAAAACTGATGTAATCAACTTTACCTTCATTAAACTGTGCCTGGATTGCTTGAAAATGTATTGTGTTGCTAAAACTTACTTGGATATTTACATTTTTTAAAAATCACTGAGATATTTCAAATTTGTTAGAATCACTGGACCACTGTTATGTCTACTTGCTTTTCTGGCTCATTCTTTGAGGCATGACTATTCAATTCATTCAGTCTTTACAAACAGTATTTCAGTGGATCTAGCAGGTGGTCTTTTATTTATTTATTTCGGCCTGTCTCACTTAGAAACCATCTAGCTGCTAAAAACATTCCCTTTCACTGGGCCGTTTTAACTAAACACAGTCTATATTGTGCTCCGTGTGTAGTTTAAGGGCTGCACAGAGACAGGTGCATAAAGATGACATTAGCGGAGATGGATGTACTGGTAAAAAGATGCTCATGTCTAGAAAAGGATAGTTAGTCCTGTTCGATGACTCGTCAGAATTCAAAGCACATACAAGAGCTTCCAAAGACTCCATAGATCTGAATCATGCCAGCTGGACATCGCACAGGGATGCCAAATCCTCAGTCCAGCAAGCTCTCGACTAACCTCTGATTCAGAAAGGCTTGGGGAAAAAAATGCAAAGCCACACATAAAGCCAAATAAAACAAATAAAAATTGTATTCAGCACAAATTATAAGTTTGCAATATCTCCTTGTGTAAAGAATAAACACACCCTCTAAAGACTATGCTGTGGGTCTGCAGTGAAAATTAGAAATGTAGGCAAGTCTTTCTGTTTTGTTCTATTCAGGCTCATGCTTTTACAAGTATAGCGTTTTCAAAATTATTAAACATACAATTTTCTTAAAAGATTTTAAGTATTTGTTAATTGGTTTACCTGTATATAATATACCCAAATTATATTCTTATGGGAAAATTCAAAATTCATATTTTTCATATTTTAAAGTGTGCTACCCTGATGGTGTTTTGTGTTTATGTAGATAACACTGTGATATCTAAGTTTATTTACTATTGTTTATGAAAATTAATCATGTGGCTATTTGCTGTACCACATATTATAATATGGTAGTCATTTTTAAGCAGTTCAGGGAGCATATTATATTATTCTTAATATATATGTATGTATATATGTATGTATATACTGTATGTATGTGTATAATATATATATATATATATATATATATATATATATATATATATATATATATATATATATATATAACATTTTAAATGATAGATTATATAATGTTAATGGTCTTGATGAAGTTATTATTATTATCATTATTCTTTTTTTATTATTATTGTTTTTGGTGGACCCTGGGTTTGCTGAGTTTAGGCGGTGATCCTTCCTAAAAACTCCTTTTTTTATTTCCTTAATTCAACATATTAAAAATCACTTAATTTAGTCTCTTAATGCTTTTAAAATAGCTATTAACATTTTGCAGTCAAACAGTCTGATTTCAAAAGACTCAAGAACTCAGAATGTGAATTCAAAAATGTTGTATGTGAATTCACACAATCTGGCAACAGCAGAGGCACAACGAACTTTCTCTCGCTTTTTCTCATTTCTCACTTTCTCACACAAGACAGTGTGTCATTTTCCCTATGAATATCCATGAACTTACACTGGAACAGAATGCAGTTAAATTCAATGACATAAATTAGCTAAATTGCTGTTCTGGAAATAAATGTTTGCTTCTTTCATTTCAACACAAATACTTTATGTTGTGGTATGTAACAGCTCCAGTTTGACTTATATAATGCTGTTCTTTGACTTTGTTTATTGTTTATTCTCTCTCTCTCTCTCTCTCTCTCTCTCTCTCTCTCTCTCTCTCTCTTTTCTCTCTCTCTCTCTCTCTCTCTCTCTCTCTCTCTCTCTCTCTCTCTCTCTTTCTCTCTCTCTCTCTGTCTCAGGTCAGCGATGTTCCTGCATATACTGCTGCGTACCATCTGCCTCTTTGTCTTGTCATCTTCGGCCGTCCTACGTCCTGCTGCAGGTTTGTCTCACCTCTACTGTTCAAGACACAGACATCTCTTAGAGTCAAGCATTCACATGATACCAGTTACAGAGTGTGTTGTTGCACTTTTATTGCCTTCCAGCAATCCAAAGCTTTGGTCATACTTTATATTAAGTGTTTGTTGTATTGCAAAACTTGGTAACACTTCTTTTTACAGTGTCCTCCTTGTTTCATATGTTACTTACTGTAGTAATAACAGTAATTTGACAGTTAGCGGAGCTACATGCAGCTAATTACATGCAGTGTAATGAGTTACATGCAGTATGCAGCTAACCCTAACCATTGAATATGGAAATCCAATTCGGTTCAGTATTAAACTGTCAATTCTTTAGTACCTTAATCATTCATGTCTTTTCCTCAGATGAGAACACATTCTTACAAGTGGCCATTCCTGATAGCCCAGTGTCTGCCATTTTGGGGGGCTCCCTAACTCTGCCCTGCCTGGTGAGTCTCTCCCGGTCCTTGTCTTTGGGTCGGCATGCCGTACTGGCCCAGTCACGAGTCAAATGGAGCTTTCTTTCATCAAACAGAGAGACAGAGATCCTAGTGGCCCGTGGTGAGCGGGTAAAGGTGAGTGAGTTGTATAAAGGCAGGGCTTCACTGCTGAATTATGCTGCCTCTTCAGCTGATCTTACCCTCAGACTGGATGGACTGATGCAAAATGATACAGGCTTCTACCGCTGTGAAGTCCAGCAGGGGCTTGGAGGATGCTCACGACCAGGCCCAAGTCAAAGTAAAAGGTGAATATTATTTTAAAGTCTCTGTCTGTGACAAAACTTTAGATTTTGCCACATATAGTCATGATGATGATCAGTAGTGGTTTGAAGTAGTTAATAAGTTTGTGATTAAATAAATATATATAAAATACATATAAATACATACATATAAAGAACATTTCATTATATATATATACAAAAAAATATATATAATCAAATAAATGCAGCCTTGGTGGACATAATGACTTCTGTAGTATATTTTATGTTAAACATATGTGTATATATAGTTTAAAATAGAAATGTGATCAAAAATACAGTAAAAAAAAAGTTTTTTTTTTTTTTTACAAATTAAAATAACTTGTAATGTAATTTATTCCTGTGAAAGCAAAACTGAATTTTCAGCAGCCATTTCTCCAGTCTTTAGTGTCACATGATCTTCAGAAATCATTTTTATATGCTGATTTGATGCTTATGAAAAAAATCTTTATTATCATCAATGTTGAAAACACTTGTGCTGCGCAATATTGCTACATCTAATAATAAAATAGGGTGACTGTTTTCTTCAAATGCAGTGTTTTAATAAGACAGATATTTTCCACACTAGAAAATGGCTACTCATACTTTATAACAGTTCAAAAGCTGTGATAAATGAGAGCACTAATATGCTGCGTGTTCTTAGGTGTTGTTTTCCACTACCGCCACACCAAAAGTCGCTATGCTTTCACTTTTGATGAGGCCAAAGATGCATGTGAGGACATTGGAGCTCAGATTGCTTCTCCAGAGCAGCTGGTGGCTGCGTACCACAGTGGCTATGAGCAGTGTGATGCTGGTTGGGTTTCAGATCGCTCTGTAAGGTGAGCGACAGACACATCAAATAACCAATTATGCCATCCTGTGAGGTGTACGCTCACACTAGATGTAATGCAGACAAGTTTCCAGGGACTAGCAATTTGTCTATTCACACATAAATGTGTGCAAAAAAAGTAAATCTAATTCATTTTCTTCATAAGGAAATTGATTGTAAACAACAACATAAAAAAAACTTTTCAAGACAGAACTACTACAAGCAACGCTGTTGTTAATCAGAGATATATGCTTTTGTTAAAGCAATCAACTCACAATAATTTTAACTTATTTTAATATCATGATTAACAGCAGATAGTCCTTGTGAAAAACTATATATTACCCATAACAATTCTGCAAAGAAATCTCAATTGTGGAATTGTTTAGGTCTGCCCACTCCCATGAAGCACTGTGAATGAGTTTGTAATATTGTTATTCACCTCATAGCTGATTGTTTTGGCTCATGGCTTACATGAAGACCTTTAAAAAAAAAAGATCCTATAGGAAAGATTATTGCGAAAAATACTTCTGGAGCCAAGGCTGCTGAAAAAGTGGGCAGACACTAACCACTGCAACATGTGTTTCGTGTTTACGATATAAAATAGTGAAATTATTTTAGGCAACAACCAGATTAAGCATGCATCTTTAAAGTCCAGTAAATGTTTTAATGCAATGCCTTCTTAGATACCCAATCCAAATGCCCCGTGAAGGCTGTTTTGGAGACATGGATGGATTACCAGGCGTTCGAAACTATGGCATGATGGATAATGATGAACTCTTCGACGTGTATTGCTATGTGGAGAACATTCATGGTAAACCAATCCCAAAACATTGCTAATATATTTACTTTTACAAACAATGCGAACTAATGCTCCAAATTAGCTCTTGATATTTGTAGAGTATCGGAAGTATCGGAAGATTTGAAGTCCCAATTCAAAGAATGCACCCTGTTTACTGACCTTTGAAAGTATAAATTGTTGTTCATTCATTGATGTAACTGTTTTTAGGGGATGTTTTTCATGGGACGACCCACAGCGTTTCAGCTTGCCAGAAGCAAAGACATACTGTGAACAGCAGGGAGCTCAGCTAGCCACCACTGGCCAGCTGTATGCCGCATGGAATGATGGTCTGAATCACTGCAGTCCTGCTGGCTTGCTGATGGAAGCGTTCGCTACCCCATTGTGACCCCTCGTGAACGGTGTGGGGGCTCTGAACCTGGTGTCAAGACAGTCTATCGATTTAGCAATCAAACAGGATTCCCGGAACCACATACTCCCCATGATGTCTACTGCTTTAAAGGTATTGACAGATGGGTTTGAATCTGGGATCCCCCAGGGGGTGCTAGAGGGTCTGCACAACATGTGAGGGAAATAAATGCATTTTTAGGGCTGCACATAGGGTTGCCACTGTTCTGTATAATACAGAATAATCCCGTATTTAAGGAATCAAATAAGCGTTCCCATATGAAAGCCATACAGAACGCAGTTTGTACTATATACAGGCATACGCTAGAGTCTACCATACGAATAACAAACTCTAAGTTGAGCTGTAACCATTTTTTGGGGACAAATCATTGTTTGATTTGTGTAACTGTGACATTTTTTGTATGACATTGAAATTAAATTCTAAATATAAACTATTTGTGGGGAAAAAAACATAAATGTTTTTCTTGATAATATTTGAACAATTTACTAGTACAATGACCACGTAAAAGCTAGCTAATTTAACATTTTAAACAATTATTTCATTTTGTTGTCACATTTCTAACAGTTCAAAAGCTGTGATATATGAGAGCACTAATATTCTGTGTGTTCTTAAATATTTTTTTCTCACACAATGGATTGTTTTTATACATTGAAAATATACAACTGCTTTTATATTTTAGCAATGTCATGCATAATGTTTGGGGGTTCTTGGTATCAAAAAAGTTGGAAACCCCAGACCTAAACTATTTAATCATAATCAATCACCAAACAAACATAATTATTGGATAAATGTATCTCTACTACTCTTCCTCTGCAGCTAACAGCAACTCTCAGACTGTCCCACCTATAAATTATATGGCAACAGAGCCAGAAGACACAGAGCAGCATATTGTGACTTTAACAGATTCCCAGAGGAGTACAGCATGGATCAGGTCACTCAACAGTCCGAAAACGAAGCTCAGGGGGCTGTTGAGTCCTTCTCCGTCTACAGCACCACAGACAACTTCAGAACACGAGAACACAACCACACTCCAAGCTCTCAGGAAGATGTCACTGCTAGCACCAGAAGAGACATCGCCACCCCAGCCAGCACAGACAGATGTCTCGAGTCCACTTGAGGTCACCTGGCACAAAGTTGAGTCTGTTCCAGAGATTTACATGGATCCAAAACACAATAATGTCATGCAAGAAGGAGAACCAGATATAAAAGCTTCAGCAATTGATGGTGTTAAGAGCAGCAATCATAGACACTTCCAACCAATGCCAGATACCAACTTTGAGCCAGGAGAGCCCATTGACTTCGTCCCACTTACAGAGGCTCAGCCTGAGACAACAGAGGTACCGTCCTCTCAACCGAAGGAGATAGATGGGTCCAAACACTTCCAACCCATGCCTGACACCAGCGTAGAGAATGAGGATGAAGATCATGTGACTAGCGAGATCTCTACGACTACTGAGGGAACTACGATGGAATATGATTCGAGCAATGAACCCACAACGTACAATGCCTCCAGTCCAGTCGGGTCCCTCAACATATCTTCCTGAAGGTGCTACAGTCGAGGGAAAATGCAGGAAATATCACAGAAGCTCCAGAGTCAGATGAAGACCGAGGTCTTTTTACACACACAACTCAGTCCACCTCAGTAAGACATCCAGCACTGAAGATTGGTATCGATGGGTCCGGAGAGGATTTGTCTTTGTTATCCACAGAAAAGGCAGAACATTTGGTCACCCCACATACATCAGAGACATATGGAGCATTGACAACTCAGACTGAGACAGAGAGCTTCTCATTAACACATCTGAACAATATTAGCGCAAGTAAGTAAAAAGAAACAAAATATTCACACAGTGTATCAGCAAATCTATTTTTGTGTCAAAAATATAACAAAACCTGGGTTGTGTGCCATTCAGACTGAATTGAAAATGCCTTTAGAATTGTTTCATTTTTAGTTGTTCAATTAAAATGAATTGAATTATTTTATTTATTCATTTATTCATTCTTTAAATCATGTTTGGAAAGTTTTTGGAAAAAGTCCTTAAACTCTGACGTTCCTGTAACAAATGCGTCCTGTAACAAATCCTTCCCTCGCTGGTCAAATGACCCAAAGCCCTAAAATTATACTTAATTATTTTTGGTCCAGAAAGCTTATTTTATTTTATTTTATTTTGATGTATTTTCAATTTTTTTAATGATTTTTATTTTTGCCAGATCATTTTTTGTTTACCTTTAAGTTAATAGATTGAATCAATAAATAATACATAAATAGTAATTTAGTCATTTAAGCACATTCCCTCAAATTCTTTCAACTTAAATTAAAAAATAACTAACAATTTCATGCAAACCTTTTAATTCAGCTCAAATATCTTAAATTGGTTGTCTTTGCCGACCTCTTGTGGAAAAAACAACAACAATAATATAGCTGCAAGCAGCAATCACCGGGGCCCAAGCGCAAGCAAGACGACAAGACATGCCAAAGTGGCTGGGAGTGTGAGACCCACTGCAGCAAGGAGCAATTAAAGACATTTGAAGATGAATTTTGGCAAAATGGTTGAAAAATCACATACAATAACTAAAAATATGATTATCACTTTCGACCAATAGGTGGCGCAGTTACGAAACTGATGTGATGTGGTCAGAGTGAAGTGACAATGACACATACAAAGTTTGGTGTCAATATGTCAAGGCATTGCAGATATAAAGCCTGAATAGTCATTTTGGCATGCATGCCTCAACTTTGCCACCGCGGTATACGAAAACGGTTTCGTCTATCGACACGAAATCCATAACTTTTACTCGGCACGGTCCTGGAGATGACACGATCCGATTTGGTGAAAATCGGGACGTTCGGTCTAGGAGGAGTTCGAAAAAGTAGGTTTTAAAGAAAATTAAAGATGGCGGACAGGAACTTTGATTGACTATGGCAAAATTGGTATCTATGTTTGTCAGCATAACCCAAGGAATCTATTGAGATCAGTGTCATTACTATAGGCAAATTTATTCAAAAGTTATTAGCATTTTTGGAAATTTCATTATAACTTTTGACCAAAAGGTGGCGCTGTCTCATAAATTTTTGAGTACCTTTAGGGCGTTGTACTGATGACCCATACTGAGTTTCGTAACGATACGTTCATGCGTTCATAAAATACAGCATTTTAGCACATAATTCAAATGGCCGACAGCCAAAATGGCCGATATGGGAAAATTGAATATCAGTCAACTCAGCATGACGCCCTGAACCTAACGAGACCACTTTGTGTGATTTTTGGACAAACCGTTCAGAAGTTATAAGCAAAAACATAAATTCTTCATATCTCCGGACCAGTAGGTGGCGCTTGCGCCGAAACGCAGCATGTAGCCTCAGGTCATGCTTGTGATGACAGGTTCCAATTGGGTCTGAATCCAATAAAGCGTTATGGAGATACGGCCTTACGTCTGTTTTCGCAAGCGCTACGTAAAATATTGATTGCGCGGTATTCGAGAACGGTAATTCGAATCAACTGAATTCCATAACTTTTTGTCGTCATGGTCTGGAGATGATCTGGTTCAATTTTCGTGAAATTCGGAGCAACGGCCTAGGAGGAGTTCGAAAAAGTAGGTTTTTCGGAAAATTCAAAATGGCGGGGAAAACTATTATGACGGAAAATGGACGTCATAGGGTGCAATCGAATCGCCATGAGCTCAGGAATCAGAGGAAAAAATAATTTTGTTGATAGGCCTTACGGTCAAAAGTTATTAGCATACAATTTCTGAACTTTGGACAGGTGGTGGCGCTAGAGGGAATGAGATAGAAACACCAAAATTGGTGTATTTGATGTTGGGACTGTCCTCTATCAGAATGTCAAACCAAAACAACTTTCCCGCATACGCTTCTATGGGCTGCCATAGACGCCCAGTCGGAAGAAAAAGAAGAAAAAGAAGAAATATAGCTGCAAGCAGCAATCACCGGGGCCAAGCGCAAGCAAGACGACAAGACGTGCCAAAGTGGCGGGGAGTGAGAGATCAACTGCAGCAGGAGCAATTGAAGACATTTAAAGATGAATTTTGGCAAAATGGTTGAAAATCACATGCATTAACTTAAAAATATGATTTAATAGATTTTCACTTTCGACCAATAGGTGGCGCAGTTACAAAACTGTTGTGATGTGGTCAGAGTGAAGTGACAATGACACATACAAAGTTTTGGTGTCAATATGTCAAGGGCATTGCAGATATAAAGCCTGAATAGTCATTTTGGCATCATGCCTCAACTTTGACACTGCGGTATACGAAAACGGTTTTGTCTAACGACACGAAATCCATAACTTTTACTCGGCACGGTCTGGAGATGACACGATCCGATTTTGGTGAAAATCGGACGGTTCGGTCTAGGAGGAGTTCGAAAAAGTAGGTTTTAAAAGAAAATAAAGATGGCGGACAGGAAGTTTGGCTGACTATGGCAAAATTGGTATCTATGTTTTCAGCATAACCCAAGGAATCTATTGAGATCAGTGTCATTACTATAGCCAAATTTATTCAAAAGTTATTAGCATTTTTGGAAATTTCATTATAACTTTTGACCAAAAGGTGGTGCTGTCTCATACATTTTTGAGTACCTTTAGGGCGTTGTACTGATGACCCATACTGAGTTTCGCAACGATACGTTCATGCATTCATAAATACAGCATTTTAGCACATAATTCAAATGGCCGACAGCCAAAATGGCCGATATGGAAAATTGGATATCAGTCAACTCAGCACGACGCTCTGAATCTAACGAGACCACTTTGTGATTTTTGGAACAAACCATTCGAAGTTATAAGCAAAACATAAATTCTTCATATCTCCGGACCAGTAGGTGGCGCTGCGCCGAAACGCAGCATGTAGCCTCAGGTTATGCTTGTGATGACATGTACCATATTTGGTCTGAATCCGATAAAGCGTTGTGGAGATACAGCCTTACGTCTGTTTTTGCAAGCGCTACGTAAAATTATTTGCGCGGTATTCGAGAACGGTAATTCGAATCAACTTGAATTCCATAACTTTTGGTCGTCAAGGTCTGGAGATGATCTGGTTCATTTTTCGTGAAATTCGGAGCAACGGTCTAGGAGGAGTTCGAAAAAGTAGGTTTTTCGGAAAATTCAAAATGGCGGGAAAACTATTATGACGAAAATGACGTCATAGGGTGCAGTCGAATCGTCATGAGCTCAGGAATCAGAGGAAAAAAGAATTTTGTTTCTAGCCCTTGTGGTTCAAAAGTTATTAGCATAAACATGAGTGAAACTTTGGACAGCTGGTGGCGCTAGAGGGAATGAGTTGGAGACTCCAAATTTACTATGGTGATAGTTCAGGCTGTCCTCTATCACTGTGCCAATTTTCATAAGTTTCCCGCAAACGGTTCTATAGGCTGCCATAGACGCCCAGTCGGAAGAAAAAGAAAAAGAAATATAGCTGCAAGCAGCCATTACGGGGCAAGCGCAAAAGCAGACGACGAGATATGCCTACATGGCTGAAAGTGTGAGACAAACTGCAGCAAGGTGCAATTAAAGACATTTGAAGATGAATTTTGGCAAAATGGTTGAAAAATCACATACAATAACTAAAAATATGATTATCACTTTCGACCAATAGGTGGCGCAATTACGAAACTGATGTGATGTGTTCAGAGTGAAGTGACAATGACACTTACAAATTTTGGTGTCAATATGTCAAGGCATTGCAGATATAAAGCCTGAATAGTCATTTTGGCATCATGCCTCAAATTTGCCACTGCGGTATACGAAAACGGTTTCGTCTATCGACACGAAATCCATAACTTTTACTCGGCACGGTCTGGAGATGACACGATCCGATTTTGGTGAAAATCGGACGTTCGGTCTAGGAGGAGTTCGAAAAAGTAGGTTTTAAAAGAAAATAAAGATGGCGGACAGGAAGTTTGGCTGACTATGGCAAAATTGGTATCTATGTTTTCAGCATAACCCAAGGAATCTATTGAGATCAGTGTCATTACTATAGGCAAATTTATTCAAAAGTTATTAGCATTTTTGGAAATTTCATTATAACTTTTGACCAAAAGGTGGCGCTGTCTCATAAATTTTTGAGTACCTTTAGGGCGTTGTACTGATGACCCATACTGAGTTTCGTAACGATACGTTCATGCGTTCATAAAATACAGCATTTTAGCACATAATTCAAAATGGCTGACAGCCAAAATGGCCGATATGGGAAAATTGGATATCAGTCAACTCAGCATGACGCCCTGAATCTAACGAGACCACTTTTGTGATTTTTGGACAAACCGTTCAAAAGTTATAAGCAAAAACATAAATTCTTAATATCTCCGGACCAGTAGGTGGCGCTGCGCCGAAACGCAGCATGTAGCCTCAGGTCATGCTTGTGATGACATGTACCAAATTTGGTCTGAATCCGATAAAGCGTTGTGGAGATACAGCCTTACGTCTGTTTTTGCAAGCGCTACGTAAAATATATTTGCGCGGTATTCGAGAACGGTTATTCGAATCAACTTGATTTCCATAACTTTTTGTCGTCATGGTCTGGAGATGATCTGGTTCAATTTTCGTGAAATTCGGAGCAACGGCCTAGGAGGAGTTCGAAAAAGTAGGTTTTTCGGAAAATTCAAAATGGCGGGAAAACTATTATGACGGAAAATGACGTCATAGGGTGCAGTCGAATCGTCATGAGCTCAGGAATCAGAGGAAAAAAGAATTTTGTTTCTAGCCCTTGTGGTTCAAAAGTTATTAGCATAAACATGAGTGAAACTTTGGACAGCTGGTGGCGCTAGAGGGAATGAGTTGGAGACTCCAAATTTACTATGGTGATAGTTCAGGCTGTCCTCTATCACTGTGCCAATTTTCATAAGTTTCCCGCAAACGGTTCTATAGGCTGCCATAGACGCCCAGTCGGAAGAAAAAGAAAAAGAAATATAGCTGCAAGCAGCCATTACGGGGCCAAGCGCAAAAGCAGACGACGAGATATGCCTACATGGCTGAAAGTGTGAGACAAACTGCAGCAAGGTGCAATTAAAGACATTTGAAGATGAATTTTGGCAAAATGGTTGAAAAATCACATACAATAACTAAAAATATGATTATCACTTTCGACCAATAGGTGGCGCAATTACGAAACTGATGTGATGTGTTCAGAGTGAAGTGACAATGACACTTACAAATTTTGGTGTCAATATGTCAAGGCATTGCAGATATAAAGCCTGAATAGTCATTTTGGCATCATGCCTCAAATTTGCCACTGCGGTATACGGAAAACGGTTTCGTCTATCGACACGAAATCCATAACTTTTACTCGGCACGGTCTGGAGATGACACGATCCGATTTTGGTGAAAATCGGACGTTCGGTCTAGGAGGAGTTCGAAAAAGTAGGTTTTAAAAGAAAATAAAGATGGCGGACAGGAAGTTTGGCTGACTATGGCAAAATTGGTATCTATGTTTTCAGCATAACCCAAGGAATCTATTGAGATCAGTGTCATTACTATAGGCAAATTTATTCAAAAGTTATTAGCATTTTTGGAAATTTCATTATAACTTTTGACCAAAAGGTGGCGCTGTCTCATAAATTTTTGAGTACCTTTAGGGCGTTGTACTGATGACCCATACTGAGTTTCGTAACGATACGTTCATGCGTTCATAAAATACAGCATTTTAGCACATAATTCAAAATGGCTGACAGCCAAAATGGCCGATATGGGAAAATTGGATATCAGTCAACTCAGCATGACGCCCTGAATCTAACGAGACCACTTTTGTGATTTTTGGACAAACCGTTCAAAAGTTATAAGCAAAAACATAAATTCTTAATATCTCCGGACCAGTAGGTGGCGCTGCGCCGAAACGCAGCATGTAGCCTCAGGTCATGCTTGTGATGACATGTACCAAATTTGGTCTGAATCCGATAAAGCGTTGTGGAGATACAGCCTTACGTCTGTTTTTGCAAGCGCTACGTAAAATATATTTGCGCGGTATTCGAGAACGGTTATTCGAATCAACTTGATTTCCATAACTTTTTGTCGTCATGGTCTGGAGATGATCTGGTTCAATTTTCGTGAAATTCGGAGCAACGGCCTAGGAGGAGTTCGAAAAAGTAGGTTTTTCGGAAAATTCAAAATGGCGGGAAATCTATTATGACGGAAAATTACGTCATAGGGTGCATTCGAATCGCCATGAGCTCAGGAATCAGAGGAAAAAAGAATTTTGTTTCTAGCCCTTATGGTTCAAAAGTTATTAGCATAAACATGAGTGAAACTTTGGACAGCTGGTGGCGCTAGAGGGAATGAGTTGGAGACTCCAAATTTGCTATGGTGATAGTTCAGGCTGTCCTCTATCACTGTGCCAATTTTCATAAGTTTCCCGCAAACGGTTCTATAGGCTGCCATAGACGCCCAGTCGGAAAAAGAAAAAGAAAAAGAAAAAGAAGAAGAATAAGAACGGGAACAGATACAATAGGTGCCCGCACCTTCAGTGCTTGGCCCCTAATAAGAACCGGAACAGATACAATAGGTGCCCGCACCTTCAGTGCTTGGCCCCTAATAACATGATATTTCATGACTCTAGCACTAGATGGCCTTATAGCACTATTTGGAGCAAATGAGCTCCCAGCTGTTCCGCTGGGTCCTAAAGTCAGTTTTTTCTTCAGTATGCATTTAGAAACACATGTAGACATTATAATACTTTTTTTTTTTTTGGCAAAGTAGCATTTTTAGTTAGAATTTTGAGGATTTTAGGTTTTTCTATGTGTACTGAAGCATTCCTCGCATTCCATTCATTCCTATGGGGGTCAAATTGACCAGCGAGGGAAGGATTTGTTACTTTTTTAAATTTCAAACTCCTTGAATACATTTTGTTTTTAAAAAATCTGTATTCGTGGTTCAAGTGCGACAAAAGTCCTTGGGTCTTGGACAAGGGGTCTCAACGACAATGAGCATTCTCCGATGAACACTCAATTTATAAAAAAAATGTTTAATTCCCTAGGGAAGGATGTTAAACATGGATGGATGGATGGATGGATGGATGGATGGATGGATGGATGGATGGATGGATGGATGGATGGATGGATGGATGGATGGATGGATGGATGGATGGATGGATGGATGGATGGATGGATGGATGGATGGATGGATAGATGGATGGATGGATGGATGGATGGATGGATGGATGGATTGATTGATTGATTGATTGATTGATTGATTGATTCATTGATTGATTGATTGATTCATTGATTCATTGATTCATTGATTCATTGATTGATTGATTGATTTCCATGTCTTGATCATGGTTATAAATTACATTCAAATTCTTTGATTTTGTTCACTGTCAGCTTTTAAACCCATTCATGAAAACAGTTCTGCAGACCATCACAATACTGAGGAGACCTCAGCTGTTCCTGTGTCTCTTGGTGCAGATGATGATGATGATGACGTCAGGGATTATTCGACTGTGAGCACAACACTGAAGGAAACCGAGTCGTCTGAAGGTTCTGGCGATCATGATGATGTCATGCCAGTCACACTGCTGACCACCCCTATGCCTTATCTGTTTGGCACATCAACCACACATGGGCCTGCAGAAGTAGAAATCAGTTCTCCACAGGAAATGGAAGGAGTCCTCCCTGAAAGCACCACTCCATCTGGCCTAGGGATTGTGGAAGAAGAACTGGAGAAGGTGGAGCAGGAAGGGCTTGGAGAAGCACCTAATCACCTAATCACCACATCCACTGAGCTTAATAATTCTACCATAACTTTCAACGTTGAAGACAGCGATGAGGATGAGTCCTCTGGAGAAGGAGAACCTCCAGGAAACTGGTCTTCAGTTACTAAGCTTCCATATTCAAAAGTGGCCACCGTCACTCCCTCTAACCTGACCGATATGCAGGAGCATAATGAAACCAATAGTGATAATGAAGATAATCAGGACAGCACTGTGGGACCCACGGCAAGTCTGGAGGTTACATTTCTTCCTCATGGGACCCAAAGTCCTCTCTGGCAGTCTGTGGCCTCTTCCACAAACCCAGGAGAGTTCAGAGCAGATGTTGAATTCAGTGGAGAAGCTGCACTTACCACAGACATCAAAGCCTTAAGTGAATCTGACTCCACCAATGCTCCCATTTATGAGCACATGGAGCAAACCCAGAAATCATCAACTACGACAACTGACAATGAAGATGATGATGATAATGTTTATGAACTCACGACTAAAGTAAATACAGACAATACGGAGGATGAGACTCATGTTAAAACCACACCTGAGTCTGCCACTCTACCTGCCAGCCCCTACACAGAAAGTGTTGGATAGGACAGGCTACATTTCAGGTAAACACATTGTACTACTGCATGTGGGTCAAAAATATCTTCTATAGTTCTCCATTCATTTACCATGGGGGGATGTGGGCATTTGAAGTCAAGTCAAGTCAAGTCAAGAATATTTGTATAGCGCTCTTCACAATACAGATTGTATCAAAGCAGCTTCACAGTATTAAATTAAAATAATAATAAAACGTCCATGTTTGGTAATTCTAATCAATAGTATTATTCATTGATTAATTAAATTGAATATCCCCCAACTGAGCAAGCCAAAGGCAACAAGAGAGCATAAAAACGGCAACAAGAGAGAATAAAAACTTGCCTAAAAGTATTTTAGTGTTATTTAATGATAAATAAATAAATTAACAAGGCCCCTTAAACCAGTGTTATTATATAGGCTACTATTATAGTGTTTATTCATATTTTGAATGATCTTTTATGTTTATATTTAGTTTCAGCTTTAGTAATTTTTTATGTGCTTTTTGCCATTTAAAAAAAATGCAAGTAACATTTTTATTTAAAAAATAATATTCAGTTTTATTTTATTATTATTTTATTTTATCATTTTAGTACTTCATCTTATTTTATTTTTTTATAGCAACATTTAATGTTTTTACATCTAATTTTTATATTTTATTTCGGCTTTATTTCAATTAACGATTCAAAATAATTATTTTATATATAGTTTACATTTTTACTAAATAATAAATAATCCAGCTGGGAGTGATAGCACCCATTATTGGTTGTTTAACTCACTTGAGCAACCCATAAGATCTCCAAAGGGGGCGCTGTTTATCCTCCAAACATTGGCAGAGACAGTACATCTCTTTAAAATACCTTGAAACTTGATAACTGACATGCACTAATCTGTAACAACTGATTAGCACGTCTATCAAAGACTACAGTGCAGACAGATAGAGCGAATTTATCAGAAGTGTGTAACCCCCATCACAACAAATAGTTTCAGTGGTGCATGAAGGAGGAATTTAGTGGGCCATGATGACTAGAAACTGATAAGTTACAGAACAATCAGAAAGAAAAGGCAATGGGTTCGGTTCTGCTATGGCGTGTTTTAGATAGATAGAGATTAACAGAACCAATCAGGAATCCAGTTTTAGCATGTTCTTTGAGTTGTGGTCCACAAGTTGTGTGCCATACGGCCTAAAATAATATGGCTTTTACTGCATAGGAACGCCACCTTGTGGTTATAATCATACATGATTTTACACCCTTCCCTTATGTGCAATATTTTATTAGTCCGCTATAAAAATGTGAATGGCCTTTTAGATGCATGTTTGGAGAACCCTTGTAAAAATGGAGGGACTTGTGTGGACAGTGGAGCAGGTCGTAGATGTCTCTGTCTATCCACCTATGGAGGAGACTTCTGTGAGACAGGTGAGTTACCTGCATGCCTCATTATACTTTTACATTGGAAAAAATTTAGCAATTGTAGGATTACATTTTTTCACCACAACTGCCTTAAATTAGACCGCTTAATGCACTTAATGTTGTCCTCTCTCTTCCAAAAAAGATCTAGAGCACTGTGAACCAGGATGGGAAAAGTTCCAAGGGTTTTGTTACAAACATTTCACCAAACGGCAGAAATGGGAGGTAGCAGAGCAGCACTGTCGCATGTGCGGAGGTCACCTGGTCTCTGTTATGTCACCTGAGGAACAGGAGTTTATCAATGGTGTGTCTGAACAGCTGTTCGTAGAGGTGGCCCCTTCCTGTTGATCCTATCAGTTTGACTTCTTATCATATGATGTTAAAAATTTAAACTTGATGTGAACCTGATGGAATGTGTTTAAGCAGGTGTCATTTTCAGGTTGTAGATGTTGTCAGTCTTCACAAGTGGTGTTGTTTTTTCAATAACTCTTTCTGCCAGTAAGAGGCGCAATATTGAGTGATGAGTGAATCATCATTCGTTCTACCAATTTGTTAAAAAACACTGATTCAATCAGTTATAAACAAAGCGAAGTCTCTATTATAAGTAAGTCATTGAATTTTTTACTCAGACAATTTGTTCAAAAAACACTGATTTATTCAGGAACGAAACATTACAGTCTGTTTATTTGGAAACGTGCACTGGATAAATCTGCTTTGGCTTCGTTTGGAGCTATTTTCATTGGTAAAGAGCAAAAATGGACTAAGCTAATGCCAATATTGTCTCTAAAATGTAAGTTAGTCTACATAATTCTAACTTCTTGTTTACTGAACTCTTAAAAGCAATATCTTCCGCGACCATATGACTGAATCAGAAAAGCAGCACTCTTGCCTGAGTGATATTGCTCAAATAAAGAGTCAAAAAGAGGTGTGTCAGGGCTGCTGAAGCGGTTTAGCTTACAGTAAAGGAATTCATAAAGGACCAAGTTTGTTGACATAACATTGAGGGGCCCATCTTCTTCCTCTGCATTTCTATACAATCGTCAAAACGTTGAAGGGCTTTGAACGTGTCACCTTATTCATGTCAGTGAATGAGGGTTGTGTTAAAAGAGCCCATGCATTTTTGTCATATATGATGCATCCGGGTGTTAAACTGGAAATGGAGTCTGTGTTGTGTCTTACTGACAATGCATGCTGGTTATTTGGCATTTCTTTGCTTTTCTCTTTCCTTAGATAAATACAGGGAGTATCAGTGGACCGGTCTCAATGACAAGACCATCGAGGGAGATTTCCGTTGGTCAGATGGGAGCCCTCTGGTGAGCCTACTTTGGCTTTCTGTAAAAAAAAAAAAAAACACAAAAAAGTGTATCTTACTAGTTGAATATTACATGATGCACTAGAGCAGGGTTTTCCAGACTGCAACTGCAAGTTCCAATATTTCATTCAATTTATTTATTTCAATTTATTTCTCTATCTTTCTTTTTCTGTCAGCTGTTTGAGAACTGGTATCGTGGACAACCAGATAGCTACTTCCTGTCAGGGGAGGATTGTGTTGTCATGGTGTGGTATGATGAAGGCCGTTGGAGTGATATCCCTTGCAACTACCAGCTTTCCTACACCTGCAAGAAGGGCATTGGTGAGTACATCACTTTCTGCAGTGACGCGTTGGCCCAGAAAGAGCAAAAGATCATCGTTTGTTTCTCTTTAGCAGCGTTCTGTGGTCAGCCCCCTCTTGTGCTGCACGCTAAGATGTTTGGACGTCGTCAACTAAAGTACAGGGCGAATTCACAGGTGCGCTACTACTGTGAGCCAGGCTTCATCCAGAGGCAGAATCCTGTCATCACATGTCAGAGCAACGGACAGTGGGAGGAACCTAAGATCACGTGTACACCAGGTGAAAATTTGTATTATATTATATTATATTGCACATGCCTAAGCATCACTGGTGTTGCAAAACTAATGGATTGAGCCATTGAATCCCAACAGTTTTTCGTGCCGTGTTTATTTCATGTATTTTGTTCACAGTGGGACCAGCATACTTAAATGGAGAACTGGTAACATGGCCCACAGGGCAGAACAAGGAAATAGTCATAGAAGACACCGCAACAAAAACAACACCTGAATATAAGGATATAAAATGGAACTTTTGAAACAAGCACACTGCATAGCATTTCATTATTTCTTTCATTCTCCTGTTTATTATGTTGTTTCTTTCTTTTATCCTCCTTTAAGGCGTTCATCGATCAACTCTACAAAGTTCAATGTTATATAAAGAAATCTGTCCCACTTAACTTTTTTTTTTTTTAAATGGTAAAATCGGATAACAGTTTAAGTACGGCAAACATCTGTAACCGAGGACTTAAGACTCATTAACGTTTTTTCTTCTCCATTTTTCTCTGTGTAGACCATGACACTGAATTGCATTTTGTAATTCTAAGATAAAAGCACACTTGATAAAGCAACATCCAAACAAAAGCTTGTAACTGTTGGACCAGGCTCCCATTTCTTTTTTTTTTCTTTTTTTTTTTTTATAAATTATAAGATAAACCTATGAACACATGCTGTCTAACATCAGCTGGTCTGAATTACTTTGTTTTATGTTGTTGCCCTTTAGCATTACTTATCCATTCTTAAACATTCACAGTATCCAGTGTTTTCCCTCGATTTTCCTTGTCAACCAAGATTCAACAGCTCAACAGTGATCTAACTTAATTAACAGGAATATTCTGATCCGTGTCGTTGGTTTTAGAATATTCTAGAAGTGAAATACATAAAAATGTCAACTTTTTCTACAAAAAAATTTAAAAATACAAAAAAGTAATTGGGTCAGCATAGCTTTATAAAGCAGGGTAGATATGCAATCCATAAATGTTTGTGATTTCAGGACCCACGTTGAGTCTAATTATGGGGAAACATTTGGTCATTCTGCAACTTGGTGCTCAGTTATTCAGGTCTGTATTGTAGGCTACTCTGGAGGATGGCCATTTTTAGTAGACTACTAATTTTGTTTCAGAGATGCATCACTAACAAAATCATATTTTAGTTTTTGATAGCCTGCTACCAGGGCATATTTCATCACTCTAGAAACTGAATGAATTAATTACATTCCAAGCAAACAGAGCAATCACAATAAAAAAGTTATTACAATAAGAAATGTGTTAATTTTCTTGCTTATTATTGATTAAGAATTTAAAAATCTTTGGTTAACATAGCATCACTAGTTGTGAGATTTGTGAAGAAAATAATATTTTGAAAATAATATTTAATGGGAATTTGAGTTGAGATTACGGAGTTTAAAAACACTGTGCATGTGTATGTAATTTATAAATGACACATTAGGACTTTTACAAAAACAAAACAAATCTAGCAGATACAGATTTCATATTTTTGTTGGTCATTTTATTCTTGCAATCTTACTATTTTACTCATTGACTGTTAAAATAAATAAATAAATAAATGAAAATCCAACCATACCATCCAGTATATGCTACACAATATAACATTTAGGTGCTATGTATATGTATTGCCACTGAAATATATTGCACAGCTATTCAAGCATGAAGACTTTCTGTCATTCCACTCTTAATTTGAAAGTTTCCACAGAAGGATCTAATATTTCCTGCTTTAAAACAAGCTTATTAAATGAACTGGTATAAACCCAGTGCTAGCTGTAACCTTTTAGGGACTTCACCTTTAGGCTAGTGTGTGCCGTAAGTGCTGACAGCCTGTAGGAAAAATGTACCTGGCAGCAAAATCTGGAGCAGTTACCTGTAGCAATAAGCCCCATAAAGACGCAAACTTTTGCTGGGATACCCAAAGCTCCGAACCCCTGGTTCTGCAATCCCTCCACAACGCTCCCTTGGGTTGATGATGGGGAATCGTACACTACCATCCTGCAGCCAGCCTCCATCACAGCGGTCCAGCTGCTGAAACTTCCAAGATGAGTAGATCTGACCAGTCCTCGCTAGACCGGCACCCTCCCGCCTGCAGGCATGTTCAGCCTCGACAAAGTTCAACAGCTCTGGAATGAAGAAAACGGAGCCTGGGAAAGCAAAAAAGTGAGTTTTTTAAATGTATTTTTACATTTTCGCATTTATAAGATGAAAACAGAAATAATAACCCCATATGTACAAGTTTAGTGAACAACTGTGATCTGCACAACAAACTGAACTGTTTTCTGGTGCAATTCCTATATCTGTCATTGACATTCAAGTCTCCAGTGCCATATTCAACAGTCTCATGTGGGCATAGTGAAAGCTCAAATGTCTTTCTACAGAGTAACAGACTCTTAGTCTTTCCTAAAGACAAAAACAAGAGATCTGATCGGGTGTGTCTCTTTTCTTGTCTATTGGGGAAACAAGCGGCAACTGTTTATAATGGCCATTTGTTTTAAACAGAAACAGTTTAAGATCTCTCCCATAAAAGATGTCTTCAAGCTGATTCAATTTCCCTGAATACTGTAACAATTACTGTTTCAGGAAAGGATCACAGATCTAGACACACAGATGTTGGAAAAAAATTATATACACTACTGGTTTAAAGGTTTGTGGTTGGTAATAAATATGTTTTCTCATCATCTGAATCCCATTATAATTCCAATTACAGCAGATTCCGTATTAACTGACCCTTAGTGGTAGAGGTGAAACAGAAAGCATCATAGTGGTCCCGTGTTTTGTGACGAGGCCCATAACTTCGGATGCCTGATAGAAGATCCCCTCCACAAGCCGGCCGTGGGTGCAGGACTGGATAATTGACAGTTCCATCGCTCAGCCATCCAGCATTGCACCAGTCCAACCCTTCAGTCCAGGCTGAAAAGTTGGATACAGGTATAAGCACCAAACACACCTGTTAACTTAAATGGATTTAGGCATACTTTAGTTTAGGGTCCAATTCTTATAAGTATGACTTTTGCCTCAATCTTAATTACTGCTTGACTTGTTAATAATTATTAAGGTTGTTGTTAAGTTTAGGTATTGGGTAGGATTGGTCATGCAGAATAAGGCATTAATATGCGCTTTATAAATACTAATAAACAGCCAATATCCTAATAATATGCATGCCAATAAAAAACTAGCTAATAGTGAGAATAGGACCCTAAACTATAGTGTTACTGAAAATTCTGTCATCATTTACTCACCCTCAAGTTGTTCTAAACTTGTATGAGTTTCTTTGTTCTGTTGAACACAAAAGAAGATATTTTGAAGAATGTTGGCAACCAAACCAGTTGCTGGTCCCCATTGACTTCCATAGTATGAAAAAAAAAAAAAAAAGATGAGTAAATGATGACAGAATTTTTGGCTGAACTATCTTTTTACACTCAAAAGTGTACAATTGCACATAAAAGTAAACAATCAAAATGTGTAAATATTATTATTACCCCGGTAAAGCTGCTTGTAGGTGGCAAGTGTTGCATCCTGTTCAGCACAGGCCTTTTGAGCTTCAAAGAAAGTAAATCTGTACCGACCATGGTGACTCTGATAAGGAAATACAACCCCTGAAATACATGGTTATCATGATATCATAATGAATATAATTAAAATATATTAATTAATATTATTATGTAAAAAAAATATTTATGGTTAAGCATTATAAATTATCTAAAATATATTTTTTATTATTAATTATTATTATCCTAATAATAATTATAACAAAAGTTAAAAAAGGAATAACGACAGCAAGACTACTACTACTAATAATAATAATCATAAATTATAGTATTATTATAGTATATTTGTAGTAGTCTTGTTTTTATAACTTTTGTTATTATTATTATTTACTGTTGTTATAAAAGTCAAGATTATTCGATTGTCGCCCTGTCTTACCTTCAATCCTCAGCGTAATAATAACACTTTCATCCTCAATCCCGTTGATCAGTTCACATCGGTAGCTGCCATCATCTTCCAGCTCCAGATCGGTCAAACGGAGGGAAACATCCCGGTCATGTGCACGCCGGAGAGACGCTCGAGGCCCCAGTGAGCCATACTGCTTATCTGCATGTCCATTGGCTATAAGCACTATGTTTTCCACTCCTTGACTAGGGGGGCTGATTTTAGTCCACTTTACTCTGTAATGCAGTGGTTTGAACCTCATCATGCAGGGCAAAACAACTGTGTGTCCACGACAAGCAGTGACCTCAGCGTGTACCAGAGGTTCCATGAGGTATTTTAGCTCTTTGCCCTTGTCTAGAAAAAACATTGTGTAATTTAATATTATGTTAAAAAAAATTAATTTAGTCTTGTAATAGCTTTTAAATCATGTTTAGTCACAAAGTCCCTGATATCAACTGCAATACCTTGATTATGATGGTGGTATTTTGCAGAGGTACACAAGAAGAAAACTTGAAATCACTAGCAGAGCAAAATAGTTCATTGTGGATTCCATAATTTCCCTAAACAACATAATGATGGTTAAAGTTTAATTGATATTTGATTCAAACTGAAAGCCGTTGAGGAAAAGACAAGTCTCACCTTAGTCTTCAGCTTTCATCCTTTATTTAAAAAGAAAATCCAGAAAAAGTCCATAACTTTAATCTTCTTTTCTGCACAGATGCTCTGGCTGCAGTGGAGAAACACACAGATCAGGGTCATCTGACAAGTGTTGGATGTGTACGCAGGCTTTTTCTCTCCTCTGCTCCAGATGTTAATGAGTATCACACAGACTCTCATTGTTCCTTTCTCTGAAAGACAGACCGGGAATGCCTGAAACCAGTAAACCTCAGATGATGGAGGCAACTTCACAACTTTGTGGTAGTCATAAAAGGCGCAGAGGTGAAAAATATATAATTTTCCAACCCACACAGTGTGTTTTTGTTGATGAAGCAGAAGAATTAAGATGCTCGTTTGGTGATTACGCATGATGTCTCTGCGGTACAAGTCAATGGACGTGATATTTAGACTTGAAAATGTCTACATTTCATTGCATTAGATGATAATTAGAAAATAGCCTTTCAAAGCAAGTGGCACCTGCAATCATATGATACAGAGCTCTTTTCTCCACCAGCGTGTGTACTTTATTACATTTACATCAAATGTTTGCCAAGAAACTGAAAAATACTTTTTTTTGTCTCAATTTATATATGTATTAATATTGAGAACCATTTTTATTAATAATTTTAATTTGTTTTTATTTTATATTTTATGTTTTAATTTTCTTTGGCAACTGGGTGAAATAAAATATGTTTTTGTATATTTTAATCTTATTTCAGGTACTTTTTTAATGGTTTTAGTTCATCATAATAACCCTACACTACATGGTTATTTTAATCTGACTAGACTATTTAGGTTGTGCAGTCATAAATGTTTGCATTGGTGTGACTAGTCAGTTTTAGCCATATAAACTAAGCTGACCAGTTCGCATGGCCGGAACAGAAAAAGGAAGTGGAATGAGCCATAGTTTGTGCTTTCTTTCTCTCTTTCTCTCTCTAACCTGGGAGCACAATGACAGCTTTGTCGCTAAACTCCCCCAGCACTGACCCACAGGCAGCAGTGAGCATGCAAACACGAAAAGGAAACAAGCAGTTGGAGGAGAAGCGCTATAATGGAATGCAAGCATTTGTCAGTGTACTTTGCATTGTGCTGCTCCATCAATGGCTCTTTCTGTCATCTACAACTGTGTGTGTTCACAAAGGCATGTCTAGGTGACCTTTGTCTCACTCTGATATTCATCTCATTCACTCACTGCAGTTTTCTATTAGTTCCAATTCCAAACACTCTTAAAGTCGCCATGAAATCAAGACGGTTCTTAGTTTTGTTTTTTATTGGAATATTGCAATATCCCTCCCTCTTGCAGCAGCATCTCTTCTCTGATGACGTGTTTACTGGCACAGGAGCAGAGCAACCTGTCCCTTACATCACAGCAATGGCAAACCACAACAACCAGATCGATTCTTTATGGGCATAATCAAGTCCAGCCCTACATTTAGTCTTGGTCGACAAAGCCGTTTCACTCGGATATACAAGTTACAATATGACTAAACTATCGCAACTTCAATTTAATTTATTGTTATTTATTTAAATCTACCATGAATGCATGTCTTACACTGAAAAAAACTTTTCATTCATCAAATTAAAAACATTTAGGGTAATGGTTCACATCTATATTTTATAACTTGAGCCAATTAAATATATATATATAACTTTCCCTAAACAGTATTTTCTATGAAAACTATGTCATGAGAATGTTTGGTCACCATTATTGTGATCAACGTTTTGTTTAGTTGGGCAGTTTGACTCTTGACTTTTGATGTGAGTGGCCTTTGTAACAGTGTAATAAAAATGATTCTCACCCCCAAACTGCACGAATTGACACCCAGGCTCACCCTTTAACCTCATGTTAACCCAGCCCCTGGGAAAGTAGGGTTTGAGTCAAGGTTGTGTAGTTCCAATGATGCATACGCTCTCAGTTACAAGAGACAGTAGTTGACAAATGATAGACTCGCCCCGGAGAATAACCGTCTTGCCTAACTCTGATGTCAAGCCCAGGCTTGATATATTGTGACTCAGCACCCCCACTTCCACCTTCATATATCATTTTGCTTTGGCTCCCATATCTTTTGAACCATCAAACAAGTTCTAGCAGCATTATATGATTGTGTGTTCATGGAAATCTGATTACTCAAAAGAGTTGTTTTTGTGTACGATACTGTTCAAAAGTTTGGGTTTGGTACGATTTTTTGTAAAGAAATTAATGCTTTTATTGAGCAAGGATGCATTAAACTGATCAAAAGTGACAGTTAAGACTTTTAAATTGTTACATCTTAGTTTGTGTGGAAACGCTGCTCTTTTGAACTCATTTAAAGAATCCTGAAACGGAAAATATGTCACGGTATGTACAAATAATTTAAGCAGCACACCTGTTTTCAACGTTGATAAGAAGAAATGGTTTCTTATTATCAGCACCAAATCAGCATATCACAAAAGATTCTGAAAGATCATGTGACACTGAAGAGTAATGGCATCTGTAAATTAAGCTTTTCCATCACTGGAATAAATTACATTTTAACATTACATTTGTAAAATATATTAAAAATAGAAAACATTTCATACTGTATCAATATTCCACACTGATACTATTTTAGCCTATTTTTTTGTTATAATTTTTTTTAAAAATCTTACCACCCCTTACATTTGGGAACAGTAGTGTTATTATAGTACTATTTTTTATGGTGTGTTTTTGTGTTCCATGAAAAAAAAATTGACATGAGGCTAAATTTAGACAAACTAATGATGATAAGTTTAGACCGCTCTAGATGAATGAGTGTAACCAGCAGATTGTAGACTGAGAGGTGTGTTGTCTAAGTGTTCAGAGGGTTCATACCATTATCATCAACACCAAGGCAGATCAGTTATGTGTATAACCAAACACGTCACTTCACTCTCTCTGTGTGGACAGTAGCAGGTTAATCGAGCTTTAACCAACATTGAAGCGTGACGGTGTGTACATGTGACACAGTGCAAACCAGGTTCACTTTATCTGGAGTCAGACTAAAGTCAAACACTGATTCAATAAAGGTGATAGATGAGCTTTTCAGGTGTCCAAAGCAATGTGAAAATTCAGAGAACTCTGCAAGAGAACTGGATTTCCATCATGTGTTTTTATGCATCTTTATTAAAGTAAACTACTGTATTTACTCACCTTTGAAAGTGTCAGAAATTTTGATGAGAGGGAAAGAATTCTCTTTTCATTGCATGTTTTGTTCCCTTTTCATGTGTATGTGTGTGTTTTGTGTACACAGTTAACCCTTGAATAATAGAATTGATGATAGAACGTTGTTTGAGTTACAGCCGTTGACAACTCCTCACAGGAACATCTCTGGGCAGTTTTACGCCGCTTTTATCAGTAGGAATTCTATTCTTTGCAATAGAGTCTGCAGTCCCTGCTGATGGGCTGGTTGATAAGACTGGCTATCTTTACACATTCCTCTATGAATAGCCATTTCATTTTCTGTTTGGTCATATGTTCATTGTCTGCCGCTAGTTTGAGATTCTCATAGCAGATTGGCACTGACTTGTGATCAGATAAAGTTCTGGAGAGTGACTGTGTCATTCACTCACATGCAAAGTCTGCAGTTTAAGAACACACGGCACAAAACGTTCTGCATCACTGATTTATATGAGTATTTTCTGCATGTGCTCATCTACAAGCACATGAAATAATAACCAAAAGAAGTAATAAAATAATGAAGTCAATTTTTTTTATTAAAACATTTAAAATTGGAATTCAGTTAAAAAAAACATTGCAATGAAACCAATTTCATGGAAAAAAATATTGCAATATAATTAAATTCAACTTTAATCTATACAAGTGACAATCCATGTAAGTGATGATCATTCATTATCTTTTTAGAAATTGGTTGCATGGTTTTGAGTATTTTTCTTTTTTAAAAGTTTATTCTGATGATTTTATTTTCAACATTTTACTATTTTATACGTTTTCTTTTCTTTGTTTTGTTGACATTTCATGAAAGTTTAGACTCTTAAAAATAAAGGGTTCTTCATTGGCATCATGGTTCTATAAGGAACCTTTAACATCCATGGAATATTTCCATTGCACTAAATGTTCTAGTGAAAAATTGTTCTTTTAGGAACTGCACACTGAAAGTTTTTTGGGGAACCAAAACTGGTTCTTCTATGGGATTGCTGCAAAAAACACCTTTTGGAACTTTTATTTTTAAAAGAGTGTCAGCACTGAGACTATATATCATATCACAGTTTGACGTTTCTCCCCAGCACTAAAACAGCACCTGCTTTGCTTTGGCTCACATCTACATCTAATAATTCTGCCACACAAACTAAAATAAGTAGCGTAATTTCATACATTTTAATTATGATTCCAGTGTTGCAATTACCATAGATACAATGGCGTAAATTCTTTTAGGCTATCTTCTCTGACCCTGATGTCAAACCTCTGATAACTTGCTGATGGCTGACATTTTTGCGGAGAATTTTTGGGTGTGCGTTTCCATGTGACAGTCACACATCTAGATAGACATCTCTTTCTCTCTCGCTCACACACGAATGGAATCTCACTTAAATGCTCACTTATAGCTCCTTGAAGCAATTTTCATTCAGAGTGCCAGCAGAATGCACATGACCAGTGGAGGATTGTGCAACTTTGAAAAAGAGAACAGAGGGGAAAGTCTTAGATAATTTATAATTTAACATATAATAAGTGAACTCTCTTTCTCCATTTTTGCTGTATATATCCGCTGTTTGTTTCAACTAGAAGCTATGTCATGAATCTGTTATGTAACAGGCAGGTCTTGTCATGTTCTTATCTTGTGGGATCTAGGCTGGCGTCTTATGAAGCTGTTTCTGTTACCTATATATGTTCCCTTAGATAACACCCCCCCATATATACTCACTTATCATTTGATTGTGTTATCTTTCAAAGATGAAGTGGAAAGATCAGGTGACACACACTCACACTTCACAGCATGCATGGCATGCTTGTAGCAGTTTTGGCAGGAATTTGTTTTTTTGGGACAGGGCATGGGAAAGGGGGTCTTATGCAATGCTTGAATATCCTCATTGTGCTATAGTGGAAATATCCCACTTGGAGAAAATAACTGAAATAATTTACTGAAAAAAATTTGTGAGATATATAGTTAGTAAAGAGGTCAGGATTTTAAGTGATCTCGTTTTTGTTTTGGAATGACAGGGATGTTCAGTATCTTACCTGCATGGGACACACAACTGATCACAGATCATGCAAAATTGTTAATTTACAATGTCATTGTAGAAATACTAGAACTGATTGATTGATTTTTTTTTTTTTTTTCACAAGTGAATAGGTAGGACCCATGTTAATATCGGAGAAGCTTTCCAGCGCTGGAGAGACCAAAAGGAGCAGGAAGGCCTGAATACGGACTATGAATTCCAGCTATGAGGTGACTTGCAAGTAAAATAAAACAGATTGTATGGATATTGAAATTCATTCAAACATTCACTTTAAACTTTCTTTAACAGTTTTTTTTCAAAAGTCAGCATGAAACAAACATAAAAATGTTGATAGTCTTTTCTTCCCTATTGTGACATATATCCATGTAAAACGGCTTCTCACAAGAAAAAATTGACTTGATGGACTTGATTTTTTCCATCAGGAATTGATTGGATTGTTGTAATTTGCTAGATAATGCAGTGATGACGTATTTCTGTAGGCCAATCCAAAAGTTAGCATCCAAAAGTTAGCACCATGGTTCCCTTGACAAAAAAAAAACAAAAACAAAAAAACAACAACTGGATTTTCAATGGCTTTTACATTATTGTAGAAAATAAGCTCTGTGACTAACAAGAGATTTTAATTCTGACATGTTTTGTACATCATGATAACTTTCAGCACAACTTTTATGAAATTTAAAGGTGCAGGAAGCCATTTCTGGTAAATGCTGTTGGTTTTTGAAATCACCAAAAACAAACAAGCCCCTAAACCTAAAAGGTTCATTCCTTGATGCCTCCACCCCCACATTCACGTATGCGACACAAGAGGTTATAGCGATCACTAAAAGGGCAACCAAATAAAAAAAACAGATAGGAGTATGATATCTCACTTTTCGGACACACTTTGAGAGCCGATGCTTGAAACAGGCGTGGAGGTTTAGACGTTCCAGGCTTATAATAATGAAATGAACAAACAAGCAAAAATAGTAGGGATGGCCCGATACCACTTTTTCCAGGCCGAGTCCGATACCGATACTTTCCTTTTTGGTACTCGCCGATACCGATACCGTAACCGATACCTGTATTTTTATTTTCAATTAATTTAATTCATGCATTTGTCATTTTTAAATGTATTGGTAGAGAAACCAAAAGAATGTCAAATCATATTTGTTTATTAAATGTAAACTTAATTTGTTCATCAAATATATTTAATGCACTGCATATTCATTACTGTATAAATTAAATATAGATGGATCTTTTTGTGAAGTTACAAAAAAAGGTAGCCTATTTAGTCAAGAGATAATCCTTTGTCTGGTTAACATTGAAACACAGCAGCAGATTAATTCAACTGCTGCCCCTTTAAGACCGAACGCACTTGAAACCCATTTGAATTATATACTGTCTACATTCACTTGACATATAATATACTTTGTTTACTAGGATACTCGCCAAGACGGGCGTTTTTACATAGTTTTGTGTGAATTCATCCGTACAAGCGCAATACTGAAAGAATTCCACTCAGTGTTCGCGCGCTGTCTGAGGCGATGGTTTTCGGGGCGCGCGCTTTGGATGTTTGAAGTTCATGTAACTTCTTGACCTGCAAATGTCCTGTAATAATGTCGTTAAACATAAATAAGGTAACAGTTCATGTTTTACTTACATATACGATTTAGTTTTAATCCAAATATACGTGCCGAGTGAACGATCAGCAATCCAGAGCATTCAACAGAAGTGCGCTCTCTCTCTCTCTCTCTCTCTCTCTCTCTCTCTCTGGTCAGTTAATGTTAATAATAAGCTACATGCCTCGTTTTACTTTCTTTGCCATTGACATCCGAACTACAAACTTTCCACTGACGTCTGATGCGCTCGACCAGCTCGCGCTTCGGTGCCGCGGCGCGCTCAATCCACTGCGCGTTTTTCTTTTATCAGCTCGCGCACCACAGCTATATAGGCGTTACTATATTTTGTTTAATATTTCACTAATATGATACATTTACTTCATAGACAGCCTTCTTTTTTATCCCCATTATACTTTCTGTTGTCAGTGCTTCTTTGTCTGGACACAAACACTGTACACACGCTGCCTGGTATCGGTTGTTGGTATCGGGGCGCTTTTACGAGTACGAGTACGAGTACATGAGCTCAGTATCGGGCCGATACCCGATACTGGTATCGGTATCGGGCCATCCCTAAAAATAGCACAAGAGTATATTCAAGCAAAATATAGCATCTTAGTTCTGTGAAACACAGCAAAAAAAGTTACTCACATATATCGAGAAGAAATAAAGAAACCTCAGCGTCCGTATTCAGGCCTTCCTGTTCTTTTGGTCTCTTCAGCGCTGGAAAGTTTCTCCGATATTAACATGTGTCCTACCTTTGGTCTTAACTTCTTTTAAAAGTTATATTTCCATGGCCTTATTACTCGTATTTTCTCTGCGATCTCTCTTTCTATAGTTGTTCTGCTAATGTCTGACTTGTGCACTGAGCTTTCTCTCCTCCACCATCATGAGTGGTAGGGTATACGCTCCTTACTGCTGATTGGCTACAAGTGTGTTTTGGTGCTCAGTCCGATCCACTTTCAACAGCATTTTTTTTTTTTTATCGCTTACCCGATTTTTTACCCTTTAAAAGGAAAAAGCTAAATGTAGGATAGGCCTGAACAAACTAATCCAGGGTCGCAAGACTTCAATGTCACCACCACTAAGCTTCCGAGTTCCGACAACTCTTTCAGTCTTTATTAAAAAACGTTTTCCCTAAAAGTTTGCGTTAGACGAGTTTGTAAGGGTGCTAGTAAGTGGACTAGTGAGTAACCTAGATGAGTTTACCTGTTCATCGTGATGACGTTTAATGTCCCCGACAACCTCTGTCCCATTTAGCCACTTGTTAGCAAAAGCTTTTTTTTAAATAACAAAAAGGGGGTATTAGCCTAGCCTACTGATGTATTTTATGTTGTAGATGCCAAATGCCATCCCTGCAGCACAAAGCTGTGATCTCATGTTAGGGACAGGTTGTCCAGCTCCACCCTTGCTCTAATAAATGTCAACAGCAACACCCATGCCAGGAGAGGACGATATGGATTAAAGATTACAAGGGCAGATTAATTAAAAAATAATAACAATGATGTGTACGCGGATAAATCATTTAAAATGAATACTGCAATATAGCATTAACGTTAATTTTTATTATTATTATTTAATGATGAATTTAAAACAATTATCCTATTTAAGCACCTATCACGAAGTGGCCATCAGAGAATGAGAAATAAAAATGAAAATAGTTTTGCTTTCTCATGTAAATGTATCTTTATTAAAAATGCCTATTTCGGGTAGGCCAATTAGCGCCAATCGCGCGCGCCCCTCCCCCACTGACTCTCTTGAACCTTCCTGGAGAAAGCTAACGACTTCTGCCCTTCCAGTCAGGCAAGTAAAGTGAAAACCCACTGATATAAAATAAATACCCTTTTATAATCGTGTGTAAAATATACGTAAACCTTATATCGTAAACTTCATTGATGGTTTAGCATTCTGGTTTATGATTGCCGAGTTTTAAAGTTGAAAATCTCCCTCACTGTAAGTTAACCTATTTAACGTATCCAATCTAATTAACGTTAGTTATATATTGTACCAGGATGGAGTCTAGTCCTTTTATATATTTATTTTTAAGCAGATTTTGTACAAATGTGTACAGGTAAGTTAACATCTTGAGGTTTGCTATGAATTTTTCTGTTTTCGTTCATTGCTAATTAACTTTACAGTAACGTTACGTTAGCGCTCAACGTTGTGGTGGTTTCTACTTTTTCAGCTGCCTTGATTCCAGAATAATTTTTTCCATTCATTTTCTCCATAGGGATGCCAACAATTATTCAATAAAGACTGCAAAGCTATAAAGCCAAACAACCCGCTCTGAGATGTAAAGTTAACGTAAACTCTAACGTGATTGGAATAAATCGAATAATATCTGAGAAAAGACAAAGGTGAGAAAATTCATGGAATTTTTACTTTCAAAACTCTAATGTTGTGTTTCTGCAGATTTGATCTAACGTTAGGCCTGCTTATAGGACATATTTGTATAAAAGGTGCATTCATTAATTTATAATAATGTGCCCAAGCAAATTCTATAAAATGATTAATGAAAATGAAAAATGATTAACTATCTACTAGACTATGATAGTCTCAATAAAATTTGAGACTATCCTACTTGGCACACAGAAACATAAAAGGTAGCTATCAAGTGACACTGCATTTTATGTTCACTCAGAAGGTCCGTTCACACCTAGAAAGATAACTAGACTATATTATAACTATATTACGGAGGAAGAGAAACGCTTAGAAACGCCCATATAGCTAGAACGATGCCTTCTATTTCTAGACGACAAAGACAAAGTTTACCAGTACTATGACAAAGGTTACCGGTACTTATCTGAACTAACGCCATGATCACTGCCACTATAAAGAAAACGTTGATTTTTCACTCGGTGCTATTCAATGACAGTAAAAAAAATATGTGTCATTATCTCATTGCTGCCTTGGTAAATGATAGCAACTCACCAGGACACTTCACCAACTCTCCACTCATTCTCCTCGGACCATGCATTTCATTGGCTTTGACGGTCATCAGGCTACCTTTCCTCCACTTCTCCCCAACGTGACGTCATCGCCGGATTGTGTAAAAAAAAACATTAATACCAAAAACGTAAAAAACTGGTATTTAAGACCATTTTTGAGACATTTTAAAAATTATATACATATCTTGAGTGATTTATGTACCCATTAATCGACAGTGGTGGTTAACCTGCAACATGGGCTTTAAACACATGTTTGTTCTCATTGATATTGTTCATAGAAGCTTTAGTAGAGTATTGTGAGGGATCAAGTAAGCGAGTGTACCTGCATTTACAGTAGACATAGCATTTTCCTTCAGGTCAGTCCTATATTCATAATAAATAAATCCGTTTGAATGTCCGCTGCGATATCTTGTTCTTTTAACGGTTAACGTTAAGGCCGTGTGTCCACCAAAGCTAAAAAAGCAATGCGCTCCGCTGAAAACGCCGAGCTATGTGCCCTTGAGAGCGTTTTGGCAGCACAATTTTTTTTCAGTTGAGACGCTTCGTTGCTATGATACAGAATATCCGTTGGTCGGTGTGGTGTTAGTCCCGCCCCTCCTCCACTGTGATTGGACAGTTGGGTAAAAAGTGACAGTGATAAGCACTGCGTTTTACCCAAAGTTGAACATTCTTCAACTCTCGGCGACCTGTAAAAAATGCAGAACGCTCAGCGCCTTATGGCGTTTTAAAAACGCGGCGCTCCCATTGAAAACAATTGAAAAAACACGCCAGCCGTGTGAAAAAAACGCTTTGGTGAACAACACACGGCCTAAAGCTACGTTCACACTACAAGCGACTTTGTCGCTGCAGGTCGCCATTGGCTGGCGGTTAGGTCGCTAGTGGGCGTTCCCGCTACTGGTTGCCTAGTAATGTTTGTGAGTGACATTCACAGATGTTTCTCCATGTTGTAGACAACAAATCCGTTTTCTTGCCACTACAAACAAACATTTTGGAAGGAAAATTCTAAATATAAATGGAATCAGTACATAACATGCATAATATTGAAAGGTGAACGAGAAACTGAGTGCTTTTTGCCATCGCGGCTATTTGATTGCAACAAACGGGCAAATACCGGTCTATATGGGTTCACGAAACCAACCAGGCTCTGAGTCATTACTGTGAATACCACTGTCAGTACACTGAGATATATCACAACTTATAGGACAGTTTCTGACTGCTAAAAATAGCTTCTTGATCAACTTGCCTCTGTCAGAGAGTGACGGATGATCACGCGCGCTCCACTGACTTCACTCCTATTGGTTGTCGCTCCCAAAAGTCGCTCTTCATTTGCATAAAGTTAAACAGATCTCAACTTTGTCGCGTTGCCAGACACGCCCCATCAGGTCGCCAACGGCCGCGATCGTGCGTGTCGCCGGAAAACGCAAGTTTGAGTCCCTTCAATGTAAAAGTCTTCTCTACTGACTGACTCACTCATAAAGACAGTCTTTGCCACCATCTATTGGCGAAATAATGTATGTAACTTCTGTAGCTGTTCACAGTCATGGACTACTTTTTCCAGCGGAAGGAAGGCTTTTAGTGATTTTACTTCATGAAAGTTGCATAGATACATATTTTTTGGTTTTAATATTTGTATTGTGTGATAACCGTTTTATAACTCTGCTTCGCGTCGTGCCTAACAACGCCATTCAGCCGTGACTTATTCGCGATACAGCAGCCTCTTGTACCTTATTGCTTACTTAATGTACATGTATAATTATAATGTCATTATAAAATATATAGTAGTTTATATGCACACTATTATGCATATATTTTAAAATAATCCATTTTACGCTTAAAAAAAACCCGACCGAAATCCACCATTCTCCAGTTCTCGAAGCTCTCTCGAGAAAAAAGTTTGCTGCACTCATGTTATTTAGATGTATCCATGGTGGATGGCCAACCAACCGCCCGGAGCCAGAGTCTAGCCCTGGCAGCATCGCGGCATAAAGATATGCAACGCACTTGAACTTGCACCACGAATACAAACACTTGCGTCCCTCATCGACTACGCAATATCACAGTTTGACATGTCTGTCATTGGAAAGATCCACATGGTGTCATGAATAATTAAGAGTAAGTGTCTTCTCATAGGATATGAAAGCTCAGTCTCATTAATAATTATGAGAGACCGATGAGTCATCAAAGCACGTACAGTGCACTGCCACGTCACATCCGGTGACGTGGACACAATGAAGATTTTAAACCCGGAAGACGAAAATAGCGGATAAAAACTCAAATCTAACAGATACCAACATTGTCTTCAATGGTGTTCAACACACCTCTGTTAAAATCTCAGAAATTTTGGTTTAGGTTTTCATGACCCTTTAATAATCACCATGAAATTCGATTCACAGTTCGTATTGTTTTGTGGAATATTGCAGTATTCATTATAAATGATTTATCAATGCACCTCATTGTTTTATTTATTTATTTATTTGCCCTCATTATCTTAAATAAATGATCCAACAGTCCAATCAATTCCCCATTGACAAAATCAAGTCCCGCCCTGCATTTTCACAAAGTTTAAATATTGATTATTTGAATGGTAAATGCCTGGTATATTGTTAACATGAGGAGCTGAATAGCCATCTGTAAAAAAATAGATTTTCATACTGGTAGATAGTAATTTACATCATCGTTTACTTTAGCAGTTAGTATTGTGTGAATAGAGATACAATAGACACTAATGTATTTGTATGCTTAACCTCATTGGCATAAAATGAGTGTGCAAACATTTGATCTATTAAAGACTGCTTTAAAAGAGAAAAGGTGTAATGACTTGTCATGCCCTGGTAACAGTCCTGTCCTCACCCTCAGGCTGCTCTCTGACACAAAGAGGGGCACTTAGGCCTTTGTTTGTTTACTGTCAATATATTTACTGTTTACTGTGTTTCGCAATAGTTTTATGAGATCACTTACTCTCAGTTATTACACTCTGAATAATGGGTTCAGAATATTGTCATATATATTATATATTTAATAATATATAAAAAATATAATATAGATATTTCTTAGTAAAATAATTGGACTATTAACAGGATTTTGACTAATGTCCTGCAATGACACTACACAATAATTTATAACTTTTGCTTTCTTTTTTATTCTGAATGGTTACTGCAGTTCTTCATCATTTGATAAACAATGTAAAACTGTGTTTTCTTATAGTTCCTTTTGTCCGAAAGAAAAGACTTGGCATTCCTTCATGCTAGTAACATAAAAGGGTACATGGCATGCAGTGCCTGAAAAACAGTTAGTGGTTCACTGCTTATAGTTTTAAGTTAACTGTTTCGCCTCCTGTTCAATATCAGATGATGAATGTGTGTGCCAGGACCTGTAGCTGCATGTAAAGGAATTCTGGAGTACACGATCTCGAGATCTTTCAACAGATCCCATTGGGCAGTAGCTTTGTTGATGGCGAAGAGAATCTCTTGGAAGTAGCGTTATCTCATATAGATATCTACCTACAGGCTTTTTACCAAGTTTACCTCTTGGAACCCTCCAGAATAATTCAAAGCAGTGACAGACTTTAGTGGGAGCACAGGTTTGACTTGATTTTTTTCTGCACCATGAATTTCCCTCTGGTGTACATTGTGCTGGTTCACACAGAGATCAGTTGCTTTTGCTAAAACTGCCGTTCATGAGAGCCATGCTGCTTCTTTTGATTGCCATTGTCATGGTATATTTTTCTCACTTTCTTTCAAAAGCCCTTTAGATACATGAGTGCGCACTTATCCCAGTATTACGTTCTACAAATATATACATCACCTTTTTTCATACTTTCTATCCAACCCACTATTTTTTTAGCTTTAATTATCAGTACCTGAGGATACCAGCATTTTTCACAAGGCTGAAAGAAAAAATTGAGATTTGAGAAAGGACTTGTACACACATGCACAGATGTGTGTAGGCCCAGCACTCTTCAGCAACTCATAAAGCAGAGGTGAAAAAGATCAAAGGTCAAGCATTGTTGACCAGATTAGTCATTTTGACACTTGATGGGTTTAGCTTTAAAGTTTATCCTAAAAGCTGTTCCTAAATAGAGATTTTTTCATGAAGTTGTTTTAACATTTTGTTAGCCTGTTAAAGTCTGCATAATATCACAATTGGACATATTTACGTAGTCTTGTGGTGAACAATTAATCTGTGCAGGTTAATTCACAGAAAAAATAATCTTTAGTCAAAATCTGAAAAATCATCTGAAATGGCATTGCTTCCCTGATGAAAACAGTTTGATGGATTGGGCAGAACATCCTTAACCACTCCCCTACAACCATCAGTCTTCTCCGAGCTAGAGATGCCAAGGATGTGCGCTAAAACCAAGCCCTGTCCTCTTTTTTTACTCATGCAGTTTTACGTTTTAAATATGTCACAAGACATATTCGCAAAGTCCTTCGCAACTTCCAGTTAGTGTGGAACCTTAAACTTCTGAATAAATCATTAGAACTAGACTAGTAATATGCAGTATACTTGCCAAGAAAGCTCAAATATTTAATATTTAGTCATGTCCTTTTAATGTAAAATTTGATTCAACCTGCCTCACCTGTAGTTCTTCCCCAAGGTTATGATGTTGGTTCTTGCTCTGTACTGTATCTAATTTTCACAAAAAGGTAACACTCAAGTTTCTTGTATGTTTATTTTATTTCCAAAGCATGTAGAAATATCCTCATCCTCTTATCATACTTTATCTGCAGGAGTGCAATGAGGGATTAAACCCTCATTTTTAATGTTTTCCTTCAAGTTGCCCTTGTCAGTCAGAGAGCCGGATTAGTAGCTTTTCTTTGTAGGCCTTTATAAACGGTGTTGTATAAACATCACAGTGTAAATGATTCCTGTGACTCTAGAGACAGTTTAAACCAGCCAATGGGATGCTTGTTGGATTCGACAATGTCACTAATTTGTGACATTTTCTAGTGTTTCTCCTGTCTACACATACACATATGTATGTGTATACTGTATATAGGCTCCAAGATTTTTACTACACCTAATAAATGGTGTGAGTTGAGAAAATGTATAGACCATAAATATATATATTTTTTACTAGTATTTGCATTATTAATGTTTAATACATATAGAAACAACATCTCAAAAGTTTGGGGTCAGTAAAATATTAGGATGTTTAGCAGAGCAAGTTTTAAACATTGATAAAAAAAATAAATAAATAAATAAATTAAAAAAAACCCTCTCCTTTAACCTCCCTTGTTTTGGCTTATGCTACTCTGAGCAATACCAGAACTTTGTATTTTGAGCACTTCTTGCGTTATTTTTTGCCTCTTCACGATGACTCGCTTGCTGTAGTCCTCAGTTGTAAGTCGCTTTGGATAAAGGCGTCTGCTAAATGACTAAATGTAAATGTAAATGTAAAATAATAATAATAATAACCAAATCAGCATAGACTGATTTCTGAAGAATCACGTGACACTGAATACTGGAGTAATGATGCTGAAAATTTAGCTTTTGCCATCACAGAAATAAATCAAATTCTAAAATATAGAAAAATAGAAAATAGTTAGGCTATTTTAAATTGTAATTGTAAATATGTGTGTATTGTGGAATGTGTTTGAAAGTGAATGCAAAAATAAAAACTTTGTAATAGTTAGGTTTAACTGCTTTAAATGTGGATAAAACATACACCACCGTGTTTGAATATGACTAAGACACGCCCTGTCTTACCTTTAGATTTGTATTTACAGCCCGCATCAGCAATATTAACAGAACTGTGATCGTTATCGGCCTCAAAACACTAGAGCCATTTACACTTCTTGTCTCATGCTTCTCATATCCAGACAAAACCCCAGAAATGTTTTTTTTTCACCTCCACACAAATCTTTGATCTTTCTGTATGCCAGTTCAAAATCGCTCAGTTGCGATAGCATTGTTCACATTTCACTTTAATATTCTCATTAGTCCAAAAACATACTCTTTGCACACCTCATGAGCAAAAAAAGGTGAGGGAGGAGCCCAGAACTGCTTCAAATCAGCAGCCTTGAGAGAGCAGGTGGGCGTTGACAAGCTCATGAAGTGGCCAAACTAACAATAAAAAGACTTGTGTCCCCTGATATTCTCTTCCACTCTGCCTCCAGACTCATCAGAGCCTGTGCCCTGCTCCAAAAAGAGGGAAAGGGAAAGAGAGTGAGCAAAGGATACTGGCAAAAGGGAAGCACCATGGCTGATTCTTCAACGAGCATGAGGCTACGGCTGCCACTGCTGTGCATCATCTTGGAGGTCATCCTCATCATCCTCTTTGGAACACTGGTGGAGTATGACCATGACACTCATGCCAAGCTGTGGAATGAAAACAGAACTTCTTCTAGAAATGATTACGAGAATGAGTTCTACTATCGTTATCCCAGTAAGTGACATACAGAATGGTGTGTAGAAGACTAGTAAGTAGTAGGGCTGGATTTTTATATTCAGCATTAATTGTTGAGAAGATATTTGTGGATCTGATATGATCATGCAATTAGGTAATAATTAAAAATAATAATAATGTAGATCAATAAATCTATTAAGTTCGCCAGCAGAAACACAGATATGGTGCCTTTTAACTTGATAACTCAGGAATGTGTTTGATTGGGTGAACTGCCGACAGATATTGGCCTAAACTGTGTTACTTGTGTTTGAGCAGTCTGACTGGTTTTAAGTGAAGCATGTTTACCTTTAAGAATTTGATCTCTTTAAAAGCTTGATTTTGTTTTGTGGTTGGCTTTGTGCAACTGTTGTCAAGTTTCAACGGTAGTCGGATTTCCCATCCACCTCACTTTACTAAACCCAAGTCTCGTCCTTTAATCTCTGCGATTTGCACTAAACTTGCCCTCAGCGCCAGACTTCTGTTAACCACTTAATTACATTTATTGTATTGCATGTTGTGTCTGCGCTTCAAGCCCAGGAGACACCTACATGTGAATTATATACAATGAGTTGCATAAATCATGAGATACAGACTTCACTTATCAGTTTTAACAGAATACTTAGGTTGGATAAACACAATTAGGTAGGAAAAAGGATTTTGTTGTGTTGTGAAAGACTTCTTGTCTGAACAGTATTTTGTCATTGTCCTTCATCTTTATATTGACAAGACAGAACCATGGGAGTGGCACATAACTACACAACAGGTGTCACATGAGAAACAACTCCATTCAAGGGTGTAGATCAAATTAAAAATATATTGTGTTTAAATATAATAAATTATAATGTTTTATTATAATTTTAGAGGTCTATATAGATCATTGTTTCATTTGTTTGCTTTGTGAGGATGTAACCTCACAGTTATTGGATCAAGCCATTTCTTGTTTCCAAACCTGAATGCCTTTTTTTCTCTGTGGAATACAAAAAAAGAGATTTTGAAGAACTTCATACTGTGAAAGTGTGGACCCCATTGACTTTTGTTGTATGGCCAAATTATTCAAAATGTCTCCTTTGTGTTTTACAAAGCAAATAAGTCATACAGGTTTAGAAAGACACAAGTATAATTTTTGGGTAAACTATCCATTAAAATACTTTTTTTGTCCTGCAGCAAACTCGGCCTACACATAGAGCTCAGACTAATTTATGGGCTGCCAAAGAGGAGTGATTGTGAGAGATATGTGGGACAGTTTGCCTACAGGGGCCGTGCCATCCTCATTGGTGCCCAGGTCAATGGCCAGTTGCTTGGCAACAGTGTAATTGTGTCAAAAGAAGTGAAATGGGTGAATGAATGGCTCTACACAGAAAAAAACACAGGGGTTAATGTTGGCTTCAGCATGCCCATCGTGTCAAATTGGCCCTGAATAGTGCTGCCAAGTACCCATGTCATGAAAAACATATCAGTGATCAATTATAGTCTATTAAAAATGTAAAACTATGAGAATGTGAGGGAGAAGAATGGAAAAACAGCTATCTGACTGTGTGTTGTAGGTTTCCAGGACGTTCATGTGATGATCTTTGTGGGCTTCGGATTCCTGATGACATTTCTGCAGAGATATGGATTCAGTAGTGTCGGATTTAACTTCCTCATCGCAGCCTTTTCCCTACAGTGGGCCACACTTATGCAGGGTTTTGTCCACGGCATGCACCATGGCAAGATCCACGTTGGTGTGGAAAGGTAAAACCTTAAACATGCGTTCGTTTGCTTTTACATACAGTAAACTACATTTTACTATAAGAGGTTCATCATACTGATGTCAGCGGCAGCAGCTCACACAGATCTGTTTGTCAGTAAAGAGATTTGCAACAATAGTCTCAGTAAAGGGGTGATGCACAGAAAGACGACAGCTAAAATTTCTTTAACTTTAAGCTTCCAGGTTTCTTATCCTTCATGTTTTGATTGCACATTTGCTACTGTGGCCTCATGTCTGTATATTGGATTACAGCTGAACACAGCGCCACTGAGTGGATGTGGTAGTTTAGCAGCTGACTAGACTTTGCAGCCTCACATTTATATTTTCTCACAGTGAATATGTTTCTTCGGCAGCATGATAAATGCAGACTTCTGCACTGGTGCTGTGCTGATCTCTTTTGGTGCCGTTTTGGGGAAGACCAGTCCTGTGCAGCTACTTGTTATGGCCATTTTTGAAGTGACATTGTTTGCCATCAATGAGTTCATCCTGCTTTCTCTCCTTGGGGTGAGTATACAAACACAAAAAATGTTATTACATGTTTTTTTTTTATTGTTATTCAATTGTAATTTTCACATGAATAACGTTAATTGTCCAAACACTGGGCACATGTTTTATTAGGGATGCACCGTTATTAAAATTCTGGCTGATAATGATAAACTGCAATTCATTTAATTTCATGGCTGATAACTGATAAATGCCGATATTACAATTATATACGGATTTGTTTAAATAAGATAGAAAGAAAACAAAGTAAATTGTTTTATATGCTTCAAATTACAGAATTACTGTACAGTATTTTGAGAACTGATAAATATTACATTTGAAGTTATTATAAATGTTAAAAAAAAGAGACGATAAACATGCTCAACCCAATATCGATAACCAATATGGTACCTGTAACAGAGTTAGGGGTGTGCCAACTGCCACAAAGAGGCCTCAAAGATGTTACCAGCAGTAGCAGCACCACTGCTCTGGATGTACCGGCAGATGGAGGCGTAAAAATGAAGTGACGTGATGATGAGGTCAAAAGTTCAGTGTTTAATCCAACAAGTGCATCTGGTATTTACAGTGAAAATCCAAAAAAGAAAAATAAACAAACAAAAATAAACCGTTCAAAGTTATCTGCACAACTCTGGCTATGCCAATAAATTGACCCAAAACAGAGCAATAACTTATCCAACCACTCACTCTACCAGCCTCTAACAACACTGAGGCGCCTTCTTAAAAAGGCTAAGCCCCTCCTATCTGGACCAAACCATTTGGTAATTAAAGATAATAAAGGAATTTAAACAAGAGCAAACTAAATAGATTTAACAGTAACAAAGATATAAACTGTTAGAATAATACCAAAATATATAAACATTGAAAACAAAACAAACTCAATTAATTATTAACGTTAAACAATGTTTAACAAAGAATCAAACAGAACCCCAATCTCCCCCTCACACATGAGAACAATTAAAGTCCGCGTGAACCGGAAGTTGCAACGACTTTGCTCAAGTGTTGTGACGCATTTCCGAGTGAAACTGAATATTGAACAGAGGGCAGGGTTTTACTTCAGCGCTCCTCCTCTCCATCTCTCGCCCATAGCAGAGTAACGGTTTGAGGGGAGTGGTTAAGCGATTAACCAACCCAAGTCGTCAAGCCTACGTCATCAGAAAAATAACCATTCCAGACCCGGAAGTAACTTTTCAGACTTTGATTAAAGATAACTTCGGCAAACAATTTTTTCCCGTGTATTAATTTGCACGGATTAATTGTTCACCACAAGACTAGTAATATCCGCTAACAAAGTTAATAGGGTCAATTTTGATTTCATGCCGACTTTAACTGTGCCTACTATTGGCGGGAAAGAGGTATTCAAAAATGGTGGCAGTTACAGTGACCGGGTTTTGTCTGTTTGGTGAAGTAAAATGTTCCAGTACGTAAGTATGCCAATTTATTATTATGCAAGTGGCTAATTGAAAATAAATAAACATTTAACATGGTTACCGGTCTTGTTTGAGTTCTTAATACATAAATCAACACAGAGAAATGAATAACTCAGTAAACGTTAAACTAAAGAAAAAGGACATGGAGAGGACAGGTACAACACGCAACAATACACAATCAGTGACACACATATATCTGCGTTAACTGATGTTAAAATATGCACAAAACAGATAGTGTGTTAGGATGTTAGTGTGAAAAGTATGCATGTATGTATGTTCTCAGTCCACTGTGATTATAAGAGGCTTCTCCAAAATAAGAGTCTCTAGTCACAGAGCCTCACTGTGACAGTACCAATATATTGTGCTTCTCTAATGTTTGACACATGCTTAATAAAAACAAATCCATGGCACTACGATCAAAATTCCAATGTGCACCTGGAAGATAAATCCTGTGCACCATTAGTAGCTCTACCTTAGACCTTAAAACAAAACTAGTTTTACTACATTACATTTAAGGACTTCACATTTACATCTACTTTACATTTAAATTAAATATCCACAGAAAGACCTAATGTTCATAAGCTGAATTTTGATATATACATATCTATATTCTTACATTTATGATGTGTTATCATTATGTATGTGTTATCAATTTAAATGTCAATGGTATTTATAGGCCAATGACGCTGGAGGATCCATGACCATTCATACATTTGGTGCATACTTCGGCTTAATGGTGACCCGCGTCCTGTACAGACCAAACCTGAACAAGAGCCAACACAGAAACTCGTCTGTCTACCACTCTGACCTCTTTGCCATGATCGGTGAGTCACTTGAATAGTTTACACGCCTACAAAATTCTGGCCTGTGGTCATGCAGGGCTCTTTGAGCCACTAAAGCTTTGGTTCTGCTCAGGTACCATCTATCTGTGGATGTTCTGGCCCAGCTTCAACTCAGCCATTACACACCACGGGGACCCCCAGCACAGAACCGCCATGAACACTTACTACTCTCTGGCCGCCTGCACACTGTCTACATTCGCTTTCTCCGCCCTCGTCAACCATGAAGGCAAATTGGACATGGTGAGCATCTCATTTTGGTCATCTTTGATATTACATTGCAAACTTCAAGATTACAAACTCTCACACAAGCCTCTGTCTTTTTCAGGTGCACATTCAGAATGCCGCACTGGCTGGTGGTGTTGCTGTGGGAACAGCTGGAGAGATGATGCTGACTGCATGTGGCTCTATGATCGTAGGATTCCTTGCTGGAACTATTTCAGTCCTGGGATACAAATACCTCACTGTTAGTAGCACACACTTGTCTGACACACAACTGTAAACACCCACACCAAACCTCAGTATCTCATTTGTTGCTCTATTATGCTCTTTTAGCCGGTTTTGGAGTCGAAACTGAAGATTCAGGACACTTGTGGCATTCATAACCTGCATGGAATGCCAGGAATTCTGGGAGCTGTGGTGGGTGCTGTCACTGCTGCCCTGGCAACCCCAGATGTATATGGAAAAGGGTAAGTCAGTAGTTGATATGTAATTATTTGCATGTATATAATATATTGTCTTAATGACAATTAATGACAATTAAAGGATTAGTTCACTTCAGAATCAAAATTTACTGATAATTTACTCACCCCCACGTCATCCAAGATATTCATGTCTTTCTTTCTTCTGTTGAAAAGAAATTAAGGTTTTTGAGGAAAACATTCCAGGATTTATCTCCATTTAGTGGACTTCAACGGGAACCAATGGGTTGATGGTCCAAATTGCAGTTTCAATGCAGCTTCAAAGGTCTACACGATCTCAGCAGAGGAATAAGGGTCTTATTTAGCGAAATGATTGTCTTGCACTTGCTGTGATGCGCCACACATTACGTAATCACATTGAAAGGTCACGTGTGACATAGGCGGAAGTACCGACCTAGTGTTTACAAAGCAAACGTGCAAAGACTAAGACAAACGCCCTTTACAAAAATAATAACAAATAAAAGGTAAAACAACGTTGTCGGACGATTTCAGGGGAGAAAAGTTTTTCGCCCTTCCCTACCTTTTCCTCATTTCCAACGTGATTACGTAATGCGTGAAGTCGTGCAAGACGAGCATTCGTGGTTAAAAAGTATTTATACAAAGTTCTGGCATGAAACTCTAGATGGCGCAGGCTAATAGGTCCTTTAACACCTGTTCATAATCACAGCGTTATCTATAGGGGCGCAGCTGATTGGTTCCTGCCGTATAAGTAGCCAATGAGCTCTCTGCTCAACCTTCAAATTCTTGGGTACAATGGGTAGAATTTGCCTTAGCAGTGCGTTTTCCGAAATCCTCTGAAATTCAACATCTAAGATAAGTGCATGGGTTTTCATGCTATATCACTATGCGTTTTTGCGTAGTCTGTCTGTCAACATTCCTGATTTAATGCTTAGAGTGAATTACTAGCATTAGCAGCTAGAGAATAGCAGGCAATGTAAGGACACAGAGACAAGCTTTGCTGAACTCTTTAAAGTAAAAAAGGCTTTATTTGTATCTAACAGAGCTACAGCAATTCTTAGAATTTGTACAGCAGCAACATGAATGACAAAGCAGATTGCAATGTTAGCAAATATCAACAGCAATAGAAAACTAGCTGACGTTGGAGTTAAGTAGACACTGTACCTCTTTGCTAATTTGAGTCCATGTGTCGGCTAATGAGTTGATCATGAAATGTAAACATTTCCATGATTTAAAATCCAAAACAATGTGTTCACCTTATTTACATACGAAGTACGCAAGCAGCTGCATTTTCGGCAGAATTGTATTTGGGCATATACTATTCATAACTACAGGACGAACAGCGATGTATGCTAATATCGGATACCTTTTCGTATTAGACCACACTCCTGACACGTAGAATGATAATTGTCATTTTGTGCCAAGGCAGTTTCCATGTATTTCTCAAGCGAAAAGCAAGAGCACCACAGTGATGCTGTATCATTTTGGCAAACGCTCCTCCGGGGATGTGTGTGTGCGCACTGGAGAACTTTAGTCATTTACGTTTGCATTCAATTTCATTCATTGAATAAAGTGTTCATGCTCTGGTGAGGACAGGCCGCCGGTTGCAGGCTGCGAAGTTTAGAAAGTGACAATGTGGGATTCACTCTCAAATTGCGTTGTTGACTTAACCATTTGCATGGGACAGATATGATATGCCAAAGTAGTTAGCATTAGCAATGTAACTCAGACAATAGATATAATAGAATATCAGTTCAAATATTTGAGTTGAGGACCTTCAACCCGTTGGTTCTCGTTAAAGTCCACTATATGGAGAAAAATCCTGGAATGGTTTTATCAAAAACCTTAATTTCTCAACATCTTGGATGGCAGGGTGGTGAGTCAATAGTCAGGAAATTTTAATTCTGAAGGGAACTAATCCTTTAACATTATCTTTAGTTGAATTGCTTAGTTACTGTGCAATTTTCTTCTTATTATTATTGCTGTATTCTTTATATATAACATAGTTATATTACATTTTACTTAATAAGGTAAATATTTCGCAATATGTTGCATACATGTGTCATTGCTGAAAATATTGCAGAACGCATTCTTTGTGAGAACACTGTATCTAATCTTACACAGATTGGAAAGAGTTTTCGGTGAAGTTGAAACTGGACAATGGAAGCCTGAAATTAAGGGAGGGTTTCAGGCGATCTCCCTGGCTGTCACACTGGGAATGGCTCTGTTTGGTGGTCTAGTTACAGGTGGGTGTACAGTTGTAAAGTGTGGTGAGTGCATGCTTGTCTGCCTGCTGGTTTTTGTTATACGGACATAGATTTTTTGCCGTGATGTAGAGAAATGACACAGTTATAACATCACACCTGAAATGTAGGAGAGGTTTTGTTTAAAATAAATTGGCAGTGTATCGTCTTGCACAAGTCGTGCTTGCGAAAGTGGTTCAGGCCGATCAGCTTGTTTTTACTGTCATTATCGCACTCGGGCTCGAACTGAAGTGGCAAAACTGACGCCATAGTACAGCAGTTCTATAGCCTTACAGCCTCAGCAAGCCTCGGGACTCTCTGGTTATGGTAAGGGGCATTACATTTCAGCACACACTCTTAAGTAGATCAATCACAACGGACTGGAGCCAGCTGACCAATCAGAGCAGACTGCGCATTTTGGAAGGCGGGTTCTAAAGAAACTGAAACTACTACTGAGTGTTCAGACAAAGGTTGAACACAGGTGCTGCAACAATTTAAATGATACATTTGAACGGAAAGAGATTTTTGAACATTAAAATTAAATCATGGCAATCATTTCGTTTAAGATTAAGTTCTAGTAGACTTCCTAAAAGAAATTATGAATCTGTAAATGAGCATCAAAAAATAATGCACATTTTATATCTGGATAGAGATCTGCACTGCACATCGTCTCCGCAATACATAGTTTTCTCAACACACTGAAAAAGAAATAACTTTAAATAACACACTTAATAATAAACAATGCAAACATGTATAGAGCTGCATATTTAAATATTTGCAAAATCGAACACTTTATCTGTTATACGTTGGTCGATCCACTTTAAAATGATGTGTGAAGGTAAAGAATTTAATACGGAAATGTAACAACAATAATAAAATGTATATAATTATAATATATTCATTTTGTTTAAGTTAAAAACAGTCTAAATGGAACTTGGACTAAAAATATACTAAAAACATGGAATATAAACTGAAATAGAAAATATTTCCCCCCTACAGCTATTTAAGGCATTTTTATCCCTTAAAACTAATCTTTGATAATCAAAATGATAAAAAAAAATCCTGTGAAAATAATTGGTTGGAATTAAATATTGGTTTAATTCAGCCATTTGTGTTTGAACCAGAGAATGACTCAAAAGAAGAGAAAACGTGAATTATACAGGCTTGTCTGCAAGTCGATGTATCAGAATGGTAATGCATTTATGTATCGCTCTCCACAATGTCGGACACATAACGGTAATTGATATGATTAGCCTTTGGCTTGACTACGTTATCAAACAGCTAATAATGTGTTGCTAATGTTACACAAACCATATTTCCATTCGATCTCAGAGTCAGACTTCTAAAAATCAGCATCCATAGACATGTTTTCAACCCCTCCCTACACGTTGACGTGATTGGTTACAAAGTAGTTTTCAAATCGCGTTTTTGGTTCACTGCCATTTTAAGAAGAAAATACTCTTCAATGGTGTTGACTGATAGGTTTGCACAAGGTTTGGACAAGACTGCGTCACTGATTATAATGGGTTCTATTTGCTTTTATTTTAGTTAGTTAGTTCTATTTGCACTGTTACACTGTAAGTGACATTAAAATAGACAGTTAAATAGTTAAATTCCAGTTAGTTGTATGAAAATTAATCAACCAGAATTTTAGCTGTATTTTGTTCCTTGTGGATACATGTGTGTGCTGTATATTGTGTAATAGGAATATGTGTGTGCACTCCTCAGGGTTCATTTTGAAGCTGCCAATCTACGGTGCTCCTCCGGATACTCACTGCTTTGAGGATGCACTCTACTGGGAGGTGAAGACTTTCTGATATCATTGTTATATTGTGTGTTTTAGACAAAGATTCCTTGACTGACAGAGCAATTATTAGGCATTATTGCCTAATGTGCAGTAATGGATTGTCGTTATTGGGACATATAAAAACTAAAGGGGAACAACTGATGTCCAATATGCAGAGACAGTATCTTAAACAAGACTTGTTTTGTGCTGTAATGAAATGTTTGTTTCAGGTGCCGGGGGAGGAGGAAGGTCACAGTGAGCTTCAAGAAGTGGCCTCACCAAACGAAATGGAAAAACTCAGCAGCTAAATGCCCTCCTTTCACCTGTTTGCATTTGTTCAGCTACCACCTGTGATGTTCTCTGCAGGTGCAATTTATTTTACTGACTTAAAATAAAACAACAAACTTTGTTCCATTATTTTTTTTATCATAATACGTTGTTAAATAAAATTATTAGCCCAGTTTACCTGAGGAACAATGAGAATGTACCATTTTAAACGTATATATGTCACTCTGAGGCAACATACCTGTGATTCCTTATAACACCACTAGATGGTGTTGCAGAGCTGCGAATGGCTCCACAGCGCCGAGACAGAGGACAAGCTGATTATTCGCATGATTAGCTCTTAGAAATATTTGTTATATAAGAAAGCTGACTGTAAAATGCAGTTTATCGTTTCTCGTTATTTTTAATATATTTTCAAAAACAAGGAGAATCTGCAAAGGGATGATTGTGGGAAATGTTTTGTATTCGTTTGTTGTAATTTTTATTTCCCCAAAAATGTATTTGAAATATATGAATCATAAACAGCTGGAATATGTCTATAAATGTCTATAACAATGTTTTAAAACATAAAATTACAAGGTTGTTTTTTTTCCAGATATTTTATTTCTAATAACTATTGTTTTCTGGATTATTTGTGTCACACACAGATTAGAAACACTGTGAATATGGGACACTGATGAACAAGTTTTAATGGGAAAATTTGGAGGGGGAAAATATTTGGATTGACGTACGATGTTAAATGTATATAGTTACACGTTTATCTGTTTTAAGGAAAAAAATATTAATTAGAGGACAAAATACTTTTCTTTCTTTACATGGATTATTTCTACCCAGGATAATTTGCGTTTGAACAACCAATTCTGTATTGAATGACATTTAAATAAATTGTTCAAAGATTTATATTGTTTAAAAGTCATGTTTTAAATGAATTGCTATCCCTCAAATGTGTGTGAGTATGTGAGAGAGTAAAACTGTAGCCTATGTTTTTCGAGACGGGAACGTTTCTGTGATTTTGTCAAAGTCACGCGGGCATTCATTTTACATTCTGCTCTAAGATAAACAATGACGTCAAATCACGCTAATTCCGAGTGAAAGCGCAGTTTAAATGGAAAAGCCGCCTATAGCCTACAATCACTGCGGAAAGGGTTAACGAAGTGTCCAGATGGCCTCCGTCGCGTAATTAGCACAGTTTCACTTTCTGGGATCAAACGGAGAAGAGAAAGTGGGGGTCTTATTTTGATAGCACGTTATTAGGAGCGCCTGGAGCTCGCGGGCTGTGCGAGGAGCAGCTCAACGCCCCTTTTCATTCGCGCAGAGCGTCTTTTACAGAGACGTGAACCAGCGCCAAGGTCTTTTCCCAGGCCTCAGACAGGTGGACAGCTGGGATGTGAATAGGCGCTGAGGCTGAAGTGCTTAATTGCGCTTTATAAGCACCAAAAATGAAGAATACTAACTGCACGTAATATGCTATTTACATACTTGATTTGTTTGTGTTTTGTTTGAAAACGAGATTTAAAGGTTTCAAAATGAAACGGCTGGAGGTTGAAGTCCACGTGATGGTCTTTGATTAATTGTGCTTGTAGTCTGCAGTTGTTAAAAACTAGCGGCATCAAGCTAATTGTAGGACATAACAATTTTAATCAGGGAAACTTTGGTTTAGCTGTTTTCTTTCTTTTCTTTTTAAAATAAAACCTAAAAAAATAATAAAAATAACCAACGTTCTGTAGCCTATAATTATGTGCATTGGGTTTTATGGACCTGCAACATTATGAGAACATTGGATTATGGTTACTCAAAATCTAAAGAACCAAATATATATATATATATATGGAAACCATATGCAAATGTATTTTATTATTATTATTATTTTGGTATTTATCTTTCAGCAAAACACCTGAATCAGAAACCAATTCATTTGAGAGTTTATCCATTTTCTCCCGTCTCTAAGTGGGTCAGTGGGACTGTGTGCCGAGGGGAAAGTCCTGTGTGTGCTCTGAAAGCCGGTCTGTATGGGGAGAGTGCCTGTCTTTAGCTCACATTAACAGGATTACAGGCGGGCTGTGTTCAGGGGCCATGGTCCCTTTCAACCGCAGGCCTCCCTCTGATCAGTCCTCACACAAACAGCGCAACGTGAAAAAATACAGAGAGAGAGCTAGTGGATTACAAATGAAATGAAGCAATACCGTGCATATATTTATTTGACGTTTCTTCAAAGATAAGAGATATTTTGTCTAATTGAGGAATTTTTCCAGTTACAATTTGCACTCCTTCGTTTAAGTTTTCAGTTTACAGAACAATAAGGCTGCTAAAATCACACACTATGGGGCTTTAACAAAGCCCGTTGGGGTCAGGAAGTTTCCTGTCAGCAGAAATTGGTGCTTATGTTTTTCTTATGTGAGGTTCCCATGTTTTTCGCTTATAGGCTTGTGAAGGTGTTTGGATCTGAATGGAAAAGAGCACAGTGGAGCTCACACCTGCTTCCGCCAAGGGCAGCAAAGTTCAAGAGGTTCATTAAGCGGAGAGCAGAACAAGAACAAAATGAACAACAAAGCCGTGAGAAAAGAAATACCAACTTAGGAGGCGGTCAGTGGTGATTTTCAACATTAAGAGCAAAAAACTGGGCAGAAAAATATTCACAACTCAGATGAAAATACAAAATAATAGCTGGATATCTTAAATCCCACAAAACTGACTTTAAACTCATATTTGTTTGATGATTAAGGGATTTTTGCTCTTGCAAGCCCTCCCTCAGGGCCCATTACATTCAAAGGAACACAATAAAAGCCCTGACAGCATCCTTAGGGAGAGAGGGTGGCTGGACACAGAGGGGACAAAAGCCCTTTACCGACCCCCTCGCGACCCCCCCTTGGCCGAGCACATCCACGCATGCTTGACATTGTGGGAGGTGTGAACCTTGAGGTCAGAGGTCAATTTGGGTCAAGTGGGGTGAAGCCATCATAGAGTCTTAATTGAAATGGTGCTGTTGAATGAGGACGTGACAGTGGAGAGGCTCTATTTAGATAAGCTGACGGAGTGGGTCACTTAAAGCTTAAATGAAGACTTGGATAGACATGGTCATGACAAGGAAAATCAGTAAATCTTGACATGTGATTGAGAAATTTTACTTAAATGATTTTTACAGTTGTTTACAGTGGATCATTTACTTGCTCTTAGATTTAGATTTTTTTTTTAAATACCTTTTATGCACTCAACAATAGGAAACAGGCCTTTAGCAAATAAATGAAACTTTTTGTTTGTGTGTATGTATTATATATGATATATATATATATATATATATATATATATATATATATATATATATATATATATATATATATTCCAAGGATAAATATTTAAATGATAAATGTTACATATTTTAAATATTAAATTAAAATATTTATTTTTGTATTAAATTAAATATTTTTAAACATTTTCTAGACAGTGATTTAAATCTTAGGCAGATTCAAGTCGAGAATGATTAAATATTCAAATAATGGCTAAGGAATATAAAATATCAGCCAATAAGATAAAAAAAACAGTTATCATGGTGCCGATATACACTTTTCAGTCACATGTCAAGTCTAATCACTGATGTCTATTAGCTCATGGAATGGTAGATTATCAGTACAGTGTCAGGCTTCAAACACATATTTTCCCACAATAAATAAAGATAAAGAATTAGCTATTTCAAGTTCAGAAGAATTTGGTTTATTCATTTGGGGATGATTCATTTGGGTATTGGGGGAGGCAGAGCCGAGAAATGCTGTGACTGGGTTTTGCAACAAGAACTAATTCTCTTCTATTTACTCCTTTCCTCTACATCCCTTAAGCAAATTCAGTCAATGCTGTTTTATCAGATGCCAATTTGCATGATGGCAACAAGCCACAACAGACTTGCAGCTGTACCACACACACACACACACACACACACACACACACACACACACACACAGAGAGAGAGACAAACATAGCCTATACCACCTTAAAAACCCCAAATAAAAACTCAAACATAGACATAAAACACACTTTAGACACAAAATGTCACAGAGTGAATGTCTTACACACCAGCAAATCACGTTAACACACAAATCAATGCATTCGCTGTGTCTCTCCTTTCGCTTTTCTCTCTCTTCACACCCCGTCCGCACCTTCTCATCATAATTAAAACAGGAGGTGTCTCACAATGCTCTTTTGTCTTAGTGCAGCACGGTGAGAGAAAGGAGTCCGGTGGCGGAATATTAATGAGGCGGGGTGTCCGTGGATAGGCTGCATGAGCAGAAGAAGAAGAAGAAAAAACAATGGTACTATATTTCTCCTCCTACGCTTGTGGAAGGATACAGCATGTGTCAAAACACCTCCGGCCACAGAGTTGCCAGCGGTGGGGAAATGAGCACTGTGCATTGAGAAAATGAGGTATAACTAGGGTGCTGGTGTGTGTTATACTCGGGCTAGACTAGTGAAAATGCAGTGAATGTGCAGTGAAGGATTGTGTGGCCTCTTCTAGCCACTAGGTGGAGCTGAGTGAGCTTTGAGAGAGCGGTGCTTGTCTCAGTGGGCTACCTGACTGAGCTTCATTGTTTAGCTTCTATAAACACACTATCTACAGATCGATACACACGCCTTGGCCTCTGCTTTAAATATAGTACAGGCCAATATGACGGCGATGTGCTGTTTTTTCCAGCATTTTTGAAAACGCTTTGTTTTCGTAGATAGCATATGCTACACACATGTGAACACGTGAAGGCCAAGCATGGTAACCCATACTTGGAACTTCTCCTCTGCATTTAACCCATCCAAGTTAGTATAAACAAATTAGGAGTAGTACACACACACACACACACACAGAGCGATTGGTGCCTTGCTCAAGGTCACCTCAGTCATTTCCTGACTGTATTGAGAATCAAACCCACATCTTTCGGGTAACCAGTCTGACTCTCTAACCATTAGGCCATGACTGCCCCATATAACTTATATAACTTTTTGTTCTTATAGGCTTACAGTATAAATGCATATGTGTCAAAGAAAGTGTCCATGATAAATAAAAGGACACATCTTTGAAATATCTGGTTTAAAACATGTGACAAGTTCAGCAAAGATATTTGTTTTCATAGGGATTTGAAAAACCATTACCATTTTCATCAAACGTTTCAATTAAATTACTAAAATGCCATAACATGTAATGTGGTGTAACCTTTTTCTTACATCATGTGAGTGTACACATCTTAATTTTATTTTTTCTTTCTCTATGGCGTTGCAAGCGCCATGCATAGGCTACTGTTTGAGCTACATTCATTTTTAAAATATCATTAATTATTAAATAGCTATTCAAAAGTTTAAAATTAATATTTTTTAATAAATAGATCCAGACAAAAAAAATAACATGTGCATATCATGTATAACCAATGTTCCTTCAAAGAAACACACACCTCCAACAAAGCCTAATAGACATGAATGCAATAAATGCTTGTATGCAGGGACTGAATCACATACGCAACCACACCGTCGCACAATGCCGTGAAATTGTTTCTTTTTAGCTTTTACGCGCTCAAGAGAAACACACACACACAAACTTGCGAGCATACTTTTAGTGTTGCCATGCACATCTCTCACACACTCTTTCTCACACTGCTACTTCCTGAGGAGACATTTTTAAAGCTGAGAGGTTGGATGTCTATCTTTGGCTCTCAGTTCTAAGCGCCCTGTGTGAGTGTGTGAGGGGCCTGTATATGAGCAAACTGCCCGCCTACTCCGGCCATGACCCACAATTCCTCACAATGCCCCCATTCTCTGGACTGAAAGGCTCCATCAGCCGCAGGGGCCAGCTCTCTGGAGGGGATACGACGCCTCCCAGGATGGCATACAGAGACGGGCATCGCTGCCAGGAAACCATGGGCCTGGCGGAAAGAGCCAGCAAAGGCGATGATGAGAGAAAGAGAGAGAGAGCGCTGAGAAGGCCGGCGAGCAGAGAGATAGAAGGATGTGCTTGCCAAGAGATGCCAAGCGTTTTGTATATGCCAGTGCCACTCAAGCCTCATTAGCCTGACTCTTTGTGCCACACTGCTCTCTGCTGTGAAGGGATGTGCAACTCGCTTGCCCTGACAGAAGCATCGAATACTGGGTTTGTGTCGATCAGTCTGGATCTAGACCTGGAAGTGAGACTGAAATATTGCTGTCACTTTATTTCAATAATTTAGTATTTTTTTATTAATTATAAAATTATTTATATCAGGAGAAATGTATCTGGCCATTCAAACACTAGTTAAAATTTAGTGTGTGCGGGTTTTTAAAAAAAAATTAATAGAATTCTATTAGGCAAAATGTATTTGACCATTCAAGAATCAAGCACCAGTGTAATATTTAGTGTTTTTTTTTTTTTTTTTTTTTTTTTTATTCTGTCAAGCACATTTTATTTGACATGCATTCAGTTGCGCAAAATTGTTTGTTTTATTTTTTAAATGTAAAAATAATTCTGCAAAGACATTTTATTTGACCAATCAAGCACTAGTGTTATTTTTTTATTTTTTTTAAATAAATACAATTGTGTCAGGCGCATTTTATTTGACCATTCAAGCACCAGTGTTAATATTCATTTTTTAATTAAAAAATAATAATAAAATTTGGAGAGCCACATTGTATTGTCTTTTAGATGATTCTTTTGAATCGACATGTGGTGTTTCTTTTGAATATAAAATTAATTTTGAAAAAAAATGCTAAATGATATTTAGCTTAGAGTTTTTAACTCTTTATTTTCAAGATGCATTTCAGCAAAAGACTTCAGTAAACAAACAACCCTGCTGGTTAGCCATGAGCGTGCACACACATCCCATCACAGGTCAGCCTTATCAAAGAGCCCAGGGGCTGTTAGGGGCATTGAAGGGGCAGGACAGCCTGGCAGGGGGGTAGATGGGGTCCAGGTGGGGCATTAATCTTGGGGAGGATTAATCTAATAATCTAGTGATCCAATGATGAATCAAACTTCAGTGCTTGGTCTGAATCTCTGCAGCTCCAATTAACTCCAAGGGAGGAGAGGCTGATGGACAAGTCTATTATTGGCATCTGAGAGACACTGTGAAAACTGAAAGAAATCAAAGGAAAAGTGTTCGGGAGAATTACGCCCACGCCGAGTGAATACATAGAACATGCATGACTGGCTCAATTGTGCCCTTTAACATTTTCCTCTAAAACCCCAAATCGCAAGGATATATATATCGCAAACGACAGCATGCGTGCGTGGTGGGGAGCAGTTTATGTGTCTTCGCCAATCCCAAGGCAAGCATTGGCGATTACGTGAAAAACACAAATGGGCAGTTGAAAAAAAGATTTGGAATTAAAGAGTAATTAAATTGAATCAAATTTACACAGTTTATCTCTCTCTCTTAAAAGGCATTACATGTGCACAAAGATTAAAATGCTTTCTTTAACATGAATCAAGCTAGTTTGATGACCAAATCTATTTTCCCTGACTTTCGCTTGCTCAGCACATACAATAATTGTGGGAAATCCTGCTGGGTCTTTTATTTTAATCTAACGAAACAAGCTATGCTTGTTACTGCATAATGGCAATCCTGGATCATATTTTTAAGCTTTATCAACAATAATCATATATTAAGAAAATATTCAAACAAATAAACTAATAAATCCAGGAAAATAAAGGAGAAATCCATTCCTTAAACTTGAAAAGTGCAAAGTCAGTGGATCAATTGAACATTATCAGATTTGCGTTTTCAATGTTAATATTGCTAAAACGAGCTGCTCACACATTGCATGGCTGACATTGACCTGTTGTTGAAGAGTATAGGCCATCAGCCTTTAGAGCCATATGTAAGAGGAGAGGACCCTGTCCCTGACCTCTGACCTCCGGCTAATTGGAGGCTTGACCCTGTTAGACAAGGACAAGCAGGTCACAAGGATAGTGGGGCGTGCTAAGGGAGGGATATGCCCCGAGGGGACACCCTAGGGACACCTCCTTATGTTAAACATCCACCTTATGACTGATTAAGGATATGTCCATCCCACTGTGAGGTTAAACCAACATTCATCAGTTCATTCATCGCTGCCCTAAAGCCATTCATGTGAATCAGCTATGGTATATTATAAACTTCCCTGCTTAAACTAACATAACCATAATTTGATAATGATCACAAACAATAAATCTTCATGCTACAGAAAAAAAAAGAAAAAAAATGTTTTCACCCAAAGTACTAAAAAGATTCCGAGGCTTTTCCTAGTGAAAATAAATGCTTTAATGGACTAGCAAATCAGATTAAGGTTTTTATTTTCTTTAATTAAAATGCATCCCTTGCCTTATAATTAAAAATAAACAATCCAAATCTTTGCGTTTTTTTCTCAGAACAGTTCTAGTTTATGAAGCCTTTCTATCTTCCTTTGTGTCTCTATGTCATAATTAATGTTTTTTATAATTATAACAACATCTTTGTTTCCATCTTTATTTACTTAATTTTATGAGTTCCCAGATTTTCTAATTATTTCTCACCATCAATGAATTTTAAAGTGGCAGCAAAATTAAAATGCCACTAAAATTTAAAATACTTTTTATTTCTCGGGAGTTTTTTTCCCCACATCCGTAGTTCCACACACAACAACAGTAGCCTACAAACGTATCTCTCTCACAGGCTCGTTTTCATTGGCGATATTTTTAATATGGCGTCTCTGCCGTGGACAAGGTAGGCCTGCGTACTTTTCACGAACAGCGGTTGTGATGGAATTATGACGAGTTTTCTCTGTGACCAGTCGGAAACAGTGAATATTTAATCGTGAGTGTTCATGATCCTGTGATGTGTAATGCCAGTGGCACGCTATATAAATGCTAAGCTTGTTATTTGGGCCTCTCGTGCGCCCTCCGTTCCCAGCTGCCAGTGAGCAGCACCGCTTCTGATTCTTTTCACTAGTATAAGGGATGAGAAACACAAAATGACATTGGCAGCTGTTTGTTTATGGTTTCCCACGACTCCATGCCAATTACCTCTCGTCCCTTCTTCAGTCGCTTGTCGTCTCTCATTAGCCACCCTTCGGTTGACACGAACCCCGGGAAAAAGTGTATAGGCGAGCCCACGCTTAAGCGTTGTGTATCATCTAGCTATCTTCACTTCTCTGGCAAATGTTCCGTTGCTTCACTATTACCTCACTCTGCTCCAGGCCTGGCTTTGACGCAACACAACGCTTCAAACATTAAGGTTCTTAAATTGCAGCACTATTGATTTTTCGCTGCATGTGGATCTTTGGGATTCAAAGGTGCTGTTCCATTCAAAGGTCTTAGATCTGCACACCAATAGCCTACTGGTGGTTTTCTTGTTTGTGCTACTTAAAGTTATCCTATGGCATCAAGCTGTAAGAACAATTAATTGGGCTGCTAATTTTTAAGAATGTGTAGATTAGTCTATTTGTAGTTTTCAGGTAAGAGTTATGTAGCCTATAATGTCCACTTTTTGCCTGCATTTTACAGTATGTAGTCTTCCTATATTTCTCACTTTTTAGATGTTTTACTATTCGTGTAAGACTAACAAACATGAAATTAAAGCGATCTAATCGCTTTTCCTGAATAAATGGGGCTGTTTTATAAAATTATTAATGCACAAACATCTGTATGAATTTAAGTGGCCCCCATGCACGATTTTCCTATACAGCCTAGCCCACAGTTTTTGCTGCAACAGAATTGTACAAACACTTTCTGTTTTTAGTGGCATTTTCTTGGTAGCTATAACAAATTTGCCTTCTTCCTACATAATTCGATGTGTCGTTAAAAATTAAGCAGCTTGGTTTATTTCACGACATTTTAGCTAACTAGATGAAGTACAAAAAGGTACTGATAGTTGCCATGCTGGTGTTTACATTCAAACAAAAATAATCAATATAATTAATTTTAATATTGAAAAATCTTAACAAATACACTATTGCTGTGTAGCCTGATCATAGCCTATTTGTTATTTTTAATGATATAAAACGTTTGTGCATTTAGCTCCACGGGTAAAGTAGGTCTAAATTAACGGACATTCATAAATAATAATTTATCTGGCATATATATACAAAGGCCATCCAACTGCACCGAATATTATAACGAAAATATGCCTTTAAATTGATATTTACGTTTCAGTCACTCGGAAATGAGGCTGCATCCCCCTCCCAATCCCAAACCTTATTTGCGTTTAGAAAATCACTGGGTTTATTTGCCTCACTCTGATTGGCTGGAACGAATATCAGCGGGTCCGTGAATGATCTCATTGCCTTCATTTACTATTTTCCGGTTTTTAATTGGGTCCTGCCGTGTATAGAATGCGCAGAGACGCAGTAAACAAAAGGCGCTTTACTTTGATGCGAGGGAAACTGTGAGAACTGGTAGCCTGTGTTTTAATCCCGTTGACCCTGTGTGTGTTGTTAATTGAGGCTGACGTCACATAATTCCTCGGTGGAGAAAAATTAAGATGCGCGCGCACTAATGAGGGCGCCTCGCTCGCTTTCTCTCTCTCTCTCTCGATACAGGCATGATGAAGTTCCACACCGTGAACCGTATGGCCACGCAATTGTTTCTAAAATCAAAAGAACGGAAAAAAAACTGGAAAAAAAGGAAGTGGTTTAATTGGGTTGATGTATTCACCTTAGGCTGTATTATAGTTTTTAAGAGCTGCAGTGTTTTATTTCTACTTAATATAAAAAGCACATATTTACATAAAAGACGTTTTATAGCCTAATTTATTCAGATTTTTATAATATGTATTTTATATTTGTTTAAGGCTATTTAGTTTAATTATTAGCATTCCATGGGTCTATTGCTTCCAATCCTTCCCTGAACAAGAGTGCGTAAATTATTATTAGCCTTTTTATTATCTAATAATTAGCCTATGTATTTATTTGCTCTGTATTTTCAACATTAATCAAATACACACCGATTTAATGATGCACCAAAGCATACTTTATTATTATAATATGTATAATAGGCCTATAGATAGTAGCCTATAGTCTATAAATAGACAAATGCATTGATGTAGTCTAACAGTGCATATAAACGGTAAGTGTTTGCGTTGCTTTCACGCAATTATTTATTTATTTATAAGTCTAATTGGCTTGTAGAATATTTATGATATACCTGTGTCCCATAGATGGTGGTCTAGTCTATATGGCAGTTTTGACTTTTGAGGTCGCCATTCAGTGATGGAGGCAAACCGATCAGTGTCTGTTCCGATCACTCACTGTTATGTGTCACTGCTATACGTTATTGTCCGCCAAGTTGGTGGTATTAACCCGTTCGTCCCCGCGCGTTGCTATCACGGTTGCTACAGAGAGAAACCAGTCAGGCTTTGTGATTTCCCAGACACACCCTGCGGCTGCGCGCGGATTCGCTTCATTACAATTCACGGATTGTCACGTCAATGACAGCGTCTGAACCCTTCGTTGATCGTGAAGTTATGTGAACTGTTTCTTTGAATGTATCCCAACTACACGTTTAACAGCTGTACTTAAGCTCGTATATATGATATATATATATATAGGCCTATATATATTAGTCTATGTGTGTTTTACTTTAGAAAACGTAATACAACTGAGTGAATTAGGGAAGTGTGAGGTTTGAGTTTCCAAACAGTTTTCTTAGCTATTAAAGCTTATATAATTGGCACATAGTTTAGGCTAATGGATTTCTTTCTTTTTTCTAGAAGTTGGCTCCAAATCAGCAACACACACACACACACACACACACGCGCACGCGCGAGTGTGGGTTCAGTTACAGTATACAGTAGAGTGTTTATAAGCGATATATATAGCTTATAAATACTGTAACTGAACACGCACCCAAACTCTAACCCTAACAGAAACTTTATTCTTTCTTTCTTTTTATCCCCAAAAAGGAGGTTTTGAGTAGTTTTGTCAGGCTTAGATCACACAGAATGTTTTGGATGGGCAACGATTAATCGCATCCAAAATAAAAGTTTGTGTTTACATAATATATGTGTGTGTATGTGCAATTATTTTGTATATATAAAAATACACACACATGCATGTACATATTTAAGAAAAATGTGTTATTTATATATAAAATATTTATATATAATATAAATTATGTATAAATATACATGCAAATAGCATATGTGCATATGATTGTATTTATCGATATTTATATATACAAAATAATTATACACAGTAGCTACACATAGGCCTACATATATTATTTAAACGCAAACTTTTATTTTGGATGCGATTAATCGTTGCCCATCTCTAAAACCCCAAAACCCAAAGTGTGTATGTGTGTGTGCGTTAATACGTTATTTATGTTTTACGAAAAGCATTTTCCATTATTATTATTATTATTATATTCTCCAGACAGTGAAAACCATAATTATCTATTAGGTGCTTTCCTTAGAAAAATAATTTTGTCATTACCCTTTTTGCTGACTGTGTGTTTAACTTCTTTAGAGAGAAATATTTGATGCATCTTGATGCTTTATTAAAGATGGCATGGACTAAAGTAACCTTCCATCTTCCCCCTCAAAAGGTCAGACAGTAAAAAAGAGTTCTCTTCATTCTCGTATGCTGATGTTACTTTAACCTAATGTACATGAAAAACTCTGAAATATGCAGCACAGTTTCCAGCCTTAAAGGGGGGGTAAAATACTTAGTTTCAGTCAATCTCATGTTAATCTTGAGTACCTATAGAGTAATAGTGCGTCCTTCATATCTCCAAAAAGTCTTTAGTTTCATCATATTTATAAAATAAAAATACAGCTTTCCGATTCTATCCGGAAAAAGCCGAGGTCCTTGATTCTGGGCGTGGGCGGAGCTATAGAGTCAAGCGGGAGCAGCTTGAGCCAGCAGTAACACTGGGTTCTTTGGGAAGCTGAACAAGGTAAACTTTCCCTCACATCCCAAAACACACTTTTTTGGAGACATTCTTGACATCAACCATTCCTATTTAGCGCTGCAGATGATGATTTCCGGTAGTAACGCGTCGATGAGCGCGGTCTTTCTCTCCTCTGGTCGACGTGTGCGTGAACGCGCTTTTCCGAGAGCAATGCTCATATAAGGAGTTCCACTCTGGTCTACGTCATTAGATCTACGATAGAAAAAAACCAGCCGAAACGTGTTGCAACCCGGAAGTATGATTTTCAGCACAGAAATTCTCTGTTATTCGTTCAAAATAACTTTTCAAACTTTGGCCATTATTAGCATGAGAATCCATCTCTTTAACACTGTAAACAACTCTGAATATATGAAACACCATTGTACCCCCCCTTTAATATGATTCGATAGCATGGCTCGTTTGAAGAAACAATCCGGTCTTATTGAACATTGAAAATCTTTCATTCGTGTCTAGACGTCCCTCTTTTCACAAAGTCTCGGCCTGCCATCATTACTCTCTCCAGAAGGCTAAACGATATTTCACTTTTTTTATCCATCCTTGACACATACCGTCAGTCACCACCCACTTCCCAG
>JARPMJ010005331.1:60000-64004 GCA_033366665.1 Phoxinus dragarum | reverse complement strand
GTCTTAAGAACCATTATGTCCAATTACCAGTTAGTTAGAGTAATCATACTTTTCAGTATCAAAATAGACCAATCTACATTTTTATGCAACGGACTTAAAGTTATGAACAAGTTATTAGCAGTTTATGCAACTGGCTTAATCTAATCCGTGTATGTGAAACCAGGCCATAATGTTTAACACTTTTGGCTAATGTCTTAAAGGAACACTCCACTTTTTTTGGAAATAGGCTCATTTTCCAACTCCCCTAGAGATAAACAGTTGAGTTTTACCGTTTTCGAATCCATTCAGCCGATCTCCGGGTCTGGCGGTAGCACTTTTAGCATAGATAATTGAATCTAATTAGACCGTTAGCATCTCTCTCAAAAAATATTAGTTTCGATATTTTTCCCCATTTAAAAACTTGACTCTTCTGTCTCTTCCGACTCTTCTGACTCTTGACATTGTGTAATAAGACCGACAGAAACTAAAGTTGCGACTCTCATTCCTGTGTAATAATCAAGGAACTGCTGTCGTACCAGCAGGCGCAATGATATTACAAACTTAGTGATGAGTATATATATATATATGAGAGTATAGTTCCTAGTCATATTGGCTTAGAAAATAGTTTCATTTTTAATTTTCATTTCATTTTCTGTCGGTCTTAGTACACGATGTAACTACGGAAGAGTCAAGTTTTAAATGGGGAAAAATATCGAAACTCTGTCATTGTTTTGAGAGAGATGCTAACGGTCTAATCCGATTCAATGATCTATGCTAAGCTATGCTAAAAGTGCTACCGCCAGACCCGGAGATCGGCTGAATGGATTCGAAAACGGTAAAACTCTGTTTAACTCTAGGGGAGTTGGAAAATGAGCCCATTTCCAAAAAAAAGTGGAGTGTTCCTTTAAGTCTTTCCCCATCGTCAATGAAATACTAACTGAGAGACGAGTCAAAATAATTTTCAATCATCTCAAAATAGCAAATATTGTAGATTTATTGTCTGGCTGATATTCAAGTTCAAGTCAAGTCAAATTTCTTTGTATAGTGCTTTTCACAACACACATCGTTTCAAAACATCTTTACAGAATATCACGATGTTAATTTAATGTTTATAATAACTTCTACATGCCTTATAGACCTCATGCACTAGAGAAACAAGTGCGCAGCCATCTTTAGAATATTGTGTTTGAACCTGTGTTTTAATTGGCTCGTGAAGTGGATTTACTTATTCTAGAGTTAACGAAAGTTATCATGAGCATTGTAATGTTTGATGCGGATGTCATAACAAATGTAAGTAGAGCGGGGAGATTTTAAAACGAGTGGTTTATTCATGAATCCGTAATATCTTACCTTCATGCGATCGAAACACAAAACCGGAAGACAACACAACAAGCGCAGCGCGAAAAAGGGGCGGAGCTACAGAAGCTCTATAGTCACAGTTGATTGGCTGTAATTCAAGTTCATGACTAACACAGTGAGATCACAAGCAAGCACAGAAAACAGCAAGACTCGTACATTTGCATCCCACTCTTTTGGTTGAGATGTATGTGTGGTGTCCTCTGCTGTTGTGTCTCTGGGTCTATAACTCTAAGTGAGTCTGGACAGCAGGGACTGATATGAGACGAGACCAGCCGCATGTGTGTGTGTGTGTGTGATAATAAAGTAGGTCGGAGTATACATCAGGAGGAGGAGACGTACGCGCGCTCGTGTTTGTGTGTGTGAGAGCAGAGGGTGAGGCGGCTGAACGAGATCCTGAGAGACTCAGCTGGGTCTCCGTGGAGACGGGAAAAGCAGGCCGCCAGCGAGATGGAGAGAAACATTAAAAGACTCACAGAGAGAAGCCAATCAATAACACACAACAAACCCGTGAAACAAACCTGACTCGCTTTTAAGCGCAGAATGAAATGGAAGGAAAATTGCAGGAAAATAAAACCGCCCTCCATCGAGACTGTAAAACTGCTGAATCCATCAGCACAGACCTCTCTCTCTCTCTGTGTGTGTGTGTATGTGTGTGTGTAATTGGACAGGTTCAGTCATCAAAAACTCACACAGCCTCTATAAAAATGCCTCAGCATTTGGCTTAGAAAAGGCAGAAATGAGTCTCTGGCCTGCACATGCACCGATATAAACGTGATCAGAGAAGGCAATCTACATTTTTATATTTTCCAATGAAGTCGAGCGCACTGCCAGGCCATTGCTATACTGTTCTGGGTGGATGCTAGCTGGGTCTGAAGTCTGTAGATATGGTTTGAGTCTTTGAATGTACATCCGTGGGATTTTTCTCCCCTTGTTTTTTGCCCCAGCGGGTGAAAATGGTGCGTCTGATGATGACTTAGTAAAGTAACCGCACACAGGAATGGAATAATCATTCATGACAAGTTTAATCCTGAACTAACCAGATGTGATGTGATGAACATGGAAGAAAATAGCTAATATTGCTAATCAACCCCATATCTATACTTCCGCTATATATTAATCATCAAAATGGGACTTTATGTACTGACAAACATTGGATATTAAAGGTCCCGTTTTTCCTGTGTTTTTGAAGCTTTGATTGTGTTTACAGTGTGCAATATAACATGTGTTCATGTTTCGTGTGTAAAAAAAAAAAACACTATTTTTCACAAAATTTACTTAGGCTATCTGTATACTTATATTTCACTGTCCTAAAAACGGGCTGATGACTTCCTTGTTCTATGAAGTCCCTCCTTCAGAAATACGTAACGAGTTCTGATTGTGCCAGCGGTTCCTGTGTTGTGATTGGACAGCAGCTTAGCGCACGTTGCCCGGAAAGGTCACCCTCTTACCATAACGTGGAGATGCACGCGCTCAGTGTTATTGTTAACATGGCCAAACAAAGGTGATTTGACTCCGGGATGAAAATAACAGCGTCTCGACGACAAGGCGACAAACACCACTCTACAAACGCAACTCTTCCTCTTCTCTGTAGGAGCGCAACAAGACCACGCCCCCTTTTTTTGTGTATTCCTGTGCGCGGAGGTTAGTCAAAAAACTGTTCTAGTTACGTCATTAAAGCAGGAAGTAGAGGATGTAGTCCGAACCGGCCGTTCGCTGTCGGCTTTGAAAGGGGACTTCTGTTAAATCAAATATCTGGCTTGGCATTGAACTTTATAATTGTATAGGTATTATTTATGCTCTAACAGCAACATTACACACTACACTCTAAAAATGCTGGGTTGTTTCAACCCAATTTTGGGTCAAAATATGGACAAACCTAAACGTTGGGTTAAAAATTGTAACCCAACGGCTGCGTTTGTTTATATTTGACCCAAAATTGGGTTAAAACAACCAGCATTTTTTAGAGTGTAGCTAAAGTTTTAAAAAATGGGATCACGAAGAACAGGACCTTTAACAAATCCTTCAAGTTTTATGAGAAAAACCATTAAAAAAAAATAAAAAATCACAAAAGCCATTAAACACAAGGTGTGTGTTGCATTGCGAGCGAGGAACGATACATCACAGCACATGCAGAGATGGATTTCATCACATTATCTGTGTGTTATCATATCCCTATTTGCTCTGGGAGTTCAGGACGCGTTCAAATCACTAACGCTGAGAATGAGCAACAGTAACTGATGGAACACACACCCACGGGAATGGAAGAGGAAGATAATGTGCTTGAGGTCCTGTCAAATTAAATCAACAATCAGTGGCGTGACCTCACTGAAGAGGTCATCGACCTGCCGACCCCACCGTCAGCAGAGGTCAGAGGTCAGCTCTGGCTGTCGGTGGCGTCCTTTCGCTCGGCTGGAGGAGAGTGATGTGACTTGAGGAGAGAGAGAGAGATACGGCTGCGGTCGCCTGATGGAAATGAACAACAACCCTGCTCAAGGACACACACACACACACACACACACAAGCTCGTGTTTTACCGGACAGGATCGGACAGATGGAAGATCTGAAAAAGGGCAGCATTCATTTACAGTCAGATATCAGAAAAGGTTATCCTACATCAACTCAGACAGCTGGACGCGCACACACGCATGCGCACGCACACACACACA
>JARPMJ010005331.1:0-57500 GCA_033366665.1 Phoxinus dragarum | reverse complement strand
GGAAGACAGAATATGATAATAGACGGAGAATAAAAGAGGGTGAAACTCATTAAAACGGATCCCGATATTACGCACAAAAGAGAGAAAGGCGACGCGCTCCCAATGCACACTGGGACGGCCAGGACAAAAAAAATGCTCCATCCTTTTGTAATTCTCTCCTCCTCTCAATCTCTCGCTGTTAATGCTCATCGCACAAACCTTTCTAACGTCCCATCATCCTGTCTTTTTACGGCCCCCGCGACTCCGTTATCTAATATGGCTAAGCGAGGATTTATTTCAGACTTCTGGAAATATTTAATACATTATTTTAATAGATTATGTATATAGCCTATAGACAATGTTCAGCATTGATAATAATAATAAAGAAATATGTCTTGAGCAGCAAATCATCATATACCACGGGCTGTTTAAATACTCGATTCTGATTGGCTGGAAGGTGTGCAGTAAAACCGTTTAATGCACAGGTAGTTCCAGTCAGTTTGATTACAGGTTCGAAATTAATCCGCTACTATAAACATTGGTAACCATAGTAACACAGTTACACTTGCAAACAGAGTGAGAGACACATATGAAAACGTTTATTTAGGTTTATTTACCATTTTCCGTGTCTAACTTCACGATAAAGGAAATGTGGAGTTTAACATCAATTAGTATAATGATGAGTAAAACAATCCCCAATCGAAATTTCCAACTGTTTTATTTTTTTGTTTTCATTTAATTTAATGCATTTCAATAAATGTAATGTGTCTTTATATAGTAATCGTGGTTAGAGACACCGGTTTTATTTCACACTCACATAATTCATTTAAATAAATGACATGATTAGTTCAAATAAAGATTGCCTTGTCACTGTCATTCATAAATAATTTTAAAGCAACGAGGGGACTGTAGACTTTAAAGAAGAGACGCACACAGGTAACTCGCGCACCACATCTCTCTCTCTCTCTCTCTCTCTCTCCTCTCCCTCTCTCTCTCCTCCTCTTCTCTCTCTCTCTCCTCTCTTTTAATAATGAATTTAAATAAATGTGATAATTCATTCAAATAAAAGCAATCCGTGGCTCTAACTTTATTTAAAGCGGACGGTGTGCTAGAACTAACAAGTCGTGACTTAAGAAAATAAACCGTCATTTTACCCGTCTGTTAAAAAAAATTACAGTTACAGTTTTAACTTGTTTTTAACTTGGCGAATAACCAAGGTATAAGCGGGATAATCCACGGCTAGCCATGCATTAAAGGATTTTAATGCACGACGTAGAGGCGAAGAACCACCCCGACGCGAAGCGGACCGTTACATATTATACTGATTTCTGAAGGATCATGTGACACTGAAGTAATGATGCTGTAAATCCAGCTTTTGATCACAGGAATACAGTAAATTACACTAACGTATTCACATAGAAAACGGCTTATTTTAGATTGTAATAATATTCCACAATATTACTGATTTTACTGTATTTTTGATCAAATAAATGCAGCCTTGGTGAGCAGAAGAAGGCTTATTTAAAAAAACGTTAATAAAAAATCCTAACCCCAAACTTTGAACGTCAGTGTATTTGCTCTGAAATATATTAAAACATGTTTTTTCCCCCCAGTCAGAGGAACAATTATTTCAACCAACAGCCACTGCAGCCAATTAGACTCAAAATAATTAGTGCATGAATGAAAATGCCGTAAAAACGTATTTCAAATTATCAAGGACCTGTTTTCCACAGTTTCTCACGTAATGCACTCGAGAAAGAATATAGCATTTAATCATTTTCATTTATATGCACCGCTGAAACGATACATAGCATGAAACTGCCATTAAACATCCGTCTCTCTCACACTCAAACAGAAGCAGGCTCTGTATAAAAGGCAATCTGTAGGAAAGCTAAAGGAATAGTTTATATTATCCCATGATTTTACTCCCCCTCAAGCCATCCTAGGTGTATATGACTTTCTTCTGTCAGCCGAACACGGAGATATATTAAATAATATTCTGGCTCTTCCCAGCTTTGTAATGGCATTGAATAGAGGAGCCATAGTTTCTGAAGCTCCAAAAAGCGCATCCATCCATAAATCATAAGAGTAACCCATACGTCTCCAGTGTGTTAATAAAGGCCTTCTGAAGTCCGAAGCCAGTGATAAGAGTTTATAAAGTTTTAAATATGGATATTTTCTTACAAAAACCCATCGCTTTGTATCAGAAGGCCTTTATTAACCCATTATGGATGCGTTTTTTTTGGAGCTTCACAAACTCTGGCACAATTTAATGCCATTACAAAGCTGGGAAGAGCCATGATATTTTTTCATAACTCTGAAGAAAGGTCATATACACCTGGGATGACAGCTTGAGGGGGGGAGTAAATCATTGAAAAATCACTATTCCTTTTAAAAATTGCATTAGTATTATTGCAATTTTCACAATGCTACTTTATCTAATAACGCTAGCAAAATAATCATAAATACGTTGGTATATTGAAACTAATCAGCCAGACCTTGCAAGAATGTACACTTGCAAATTGTATCTAAAGTATGTGTGAATGTGTGGCATTCACAGTCAGTCAGAGAGCATGTTGACGACTCGAACCTTGAATGTGAAGAGAAACATAAATTTGAAAGGAGAGGAAGAGGAAAAAGAGATATATAAGGGGAAAGCGGAGGAGGCAAAGAAAGGTTAGGACACGGAGACATGGTACAACCTCTAATGATACAGCAGCATCTAATTACAGAGAGAGAGAGAGAGCGAGAGGAGAGAGAGAGGCGAGAGAGAGAGCGAGAGAGAGGGCGAGAGAGAGAGCGAGAGAGAGAGAGAGAGGAGAGAGAGAGAGGAGAGGAGAGAGAGAGGAGAGAGAGAGAGAGAGCGAGAGAGCGAGAGAGAGAGAGAGAGAGAGAGAGAGGAGAGAGAGAGAGAGAGAGAGAGAGAGAGAGAGAGAGAGAGAGAGAGAGATAACAAGACTAGTCGGAGAGCATGAGAGGAAAGCCAAAAAAACGTTAATTTAAATTACAAAAGAATGCTGTCCTTTCTACCAGCAATTTAATTATCTTTCAGAGACGCAGTCAAAAGACACAGGCTTATTAAAAAGCTATTTCACTGACATCCTCAAAGAGCCCTAACCACTGAGACTCTAAACACTCATGAATTCCACTGAAGCCATTAAAGAGTAGCTTTAGGCTAAAAGGAGACAGGGCCGTTTTGATGTTTTTACTCTTGTGGAGGGCGAGGGAAAGAGAGAGAAGGAAAGAGAGAGATCAGAGGAGGAGAGGAGCGTGTTCATGATCAACAGCTCATATAGTCACCCATGATTCACTGCTGCACACGGGACGTCACTTACACTGCAAGTGGGCGACACACGGGTTGAAACTACGGCTACTGTACAAGTATAAAACAACTACTTTATCAGTACTTTCGTTTTGTTTCCCATATGTAAACTATGGGTCACTTACTGGAGAAGCAAAACTTCTATAGGATGTATCTTAAACTGGCAACGTTTTTTTCCACATTTTAAGCATAAATCAAAACTATTTTATTTGAATTAAAATGTATTAATAAAATATTAAACGGGTGGATTTAGTATTTATCTAATTGGGATTACATTTTTTTTTTTAAATTGGTCAATATACTATAATATAAAAGTTTTTAATTATTATTATATAAAATGGTTAAATTTAGTATGAAATTAACTACTATTATTTATGATTTTGCCTTTAATGCATTCATATTACTGCTTATTTCAACAACAAAAAAAAATATATATTCTCATGTTGTGTAACATCTGTAATCAGTGTTATTTTAATATAATTTATATATTATAAATGTGGTTAATACACAGAATTTTATAGATTCATTTTTCTTTTTAATTTTAATTTTAGTTAAAGTTTTAGTAATTTTAGTAATGTTAGTGCTTTTTTTTTGTTTTACATGTCTATATGGGTTTTTAATAAAAGTTTTTTTACTTATCTTTGTACTTTACTTAAACTATACCACAAATTAGAAATTTTGCCTTGGGCAACTAGCTGAATAAATGTTATATATTATAATTCTTTTAATATTTTATTTCAGTTCATGTTTTATTATAGTTCAAGTAATGAAAATATTGTTTTATGGTTTTGGGTTTTAGTTAACTAAATAACCCTGTATGCAAATGTAGGGCTGTCACTAAACAATTACTTTGGTAATCGAGTAATCAGATTTTATTTTGTGGTAATAAGAATAGATCTAAGCAAACAATAGCCTTTAAAATTACTTAAAATGTATATATAAAACAATGAGGCAATGACAATTGGTTCATAAAAAGTATAAAAAGCAAGTAATCATATGGTTTTTATAGAACAACACTGTTAAAATACATAATATAATCTATCAATTTATGTACGTTATGTATTATAACAAATGCCTGCAGAGGGCGCCAGTGTTGTTACACTTTACAGCATGACACAATCCGTATTTTAATTGGCCAAACAAACACTTAATTCAAAATCAAATGTTAACAATCTTTAAATATTTGTCAACTTATTCATGATATAAATGCTTCAGCCACTGTCATTTCTTGAACAAGAACATGTGTAGATCAAAAAAAAAAAAAAACTCAGAGTGAAAATGTAACTTATTTTCAAATCACGATGAACAGTTCGCATATTTAGAAAGATATTGATGCTTTCCTCCTGTGTTGACGTAGGCTTATAAATGATTCACCTTACAAATCTAATGAAATGGCGCACATTGTGTTCCAGATGAACGTTATAAGCAATCCAAACTCTCAGCATATGCAGAGATGAGGTTCGAGACGCTCGGCGCATGTTAATGATACCAGTTGATGTGGAGCAGCATTTACTGTGAACGGAGACGCTCAGAGATGCATGCAACATACACGCATATAAATAATTAAAGCGCATATATTTAACCCGCAGGGCATATATTTATTTAATTGGATCACAGCCTTTGTGAATTCACAATAGCACTATGCTATTAGAATGGTTTTAAAATGGTCTTAATATATTGTGACGCCTTATAAAACGATCTAATGAACGCAGTTCATGGATTCTTGTCCGGTATTTTGCCGGTTACTCACAGGCAAAGTGCAATCGAGGACTTTTAAAAATCGAGTACTCGAAATTAAAGGAGTGGTTGATTATGATTTCACTTTTCTAACTTTAGTTAGTGTGTAATGTTGCTGTTTGATTCATAAACAACATCTGCAAAGTTACAACGCTCAAAGTTCAAAGCAAAGGGAGATATTTGCTTTTAAAGAAATAATTTTTAAAGGAGAACTCCAGTCAATTTTAACATTGAGCTCAATTTTTAGTAAATTTGGAGTGCTGTCAATACAGGAGAACAACGACAAAAATCGGTGTTGCCTACACTGTTTTATGCCTATTTTTAAAATTGCACCCTATTGACTTGAATGGGGCAAGTTTTAAAACCTGCTTTTATCCTCTTAACATATTTGATGTGTCATTACAAGTGCCCAGCCATGTTGAGTGATTCCTTAAGAGTGACACGAGTGAATCTGACTGCAGTAGATGTGAAAGATATTAATAAAAATGATGTTATATCAGCCAGCGCACATACCTGTATTTTAGTTCCTGTTTTTCGGTAGAAGTCCAAAGTAGTCGATTGTCGAGTTCACGTGCAAATTTTAAAAATAGGATAAAACAGTGTAGGCAACACCGATTTTTGTCGTTGTTCTCTGTATTGACAGCACTCCAAATTTACTAAAAATTGAGCTCAATGTTAAAATTGACCGGAGTTCTCCTTTAAGGACTACAACAAACGGCTGGTAGAGACTACACGACATTCCTCACGGGTTACTGACATCACCAACCCTAGAATATACATAAAACCCCCGCCCCCCTTAACACGATTTATAGATTATCATGATGCTAATCAATGACTAGAAGATAACTACAAATAATCTACATAAATTTGTCAACTAACCATTCAGAAATGTCCTGTTCTTCTACATGTTGTCAACATGAGACTACATGAGTCTCTCCATCATTGTCTGACTCCGGTTTGAACATAAAAGGTTAAACGTTTTTGAAATGTTCAGTGTGTGTGTGTGTGTGTGTGTGAGGTAAAATGACAAGAGCTGTTGAAGCTCCGTGCCGGGAGCAGCAGCTCATTTGCATTTAAAGGGACACACACATAACGGTGTGTTTTTGCTCACCCTCAAAAAAGTGACGATTTTAACATGCTATATAAAAATATCTGTGGGGTATTTTGAGCTAAAACTTCACACACACTCTCTGGGGACATCAGAGACTTATTTTACATCTTGTGAAAAGGGCATTATACCACCGCTTTAATCAAGGAATCGTGACAACCCTAATGTGATACATTTTTGTAAATAAAATCAAAAGGCCAAAACATCACCAAGCATGAGTAATAAACAGCTGACACTAGTACTCCAATAGTCCACTGGATTAATAGTCACACTGACCAGGCAAATGCAACATCTTTTAGAGCCAAAATAGCAGGTGGAGACCTGTGAGAACATACACACCTTGCTCCAGTTGGCTCTCTTCAGCTGCACCTCAGGTGTGTAGTCTTTCTTGGGCTGTAGACCAAAGGGAAGCTGAAAAACAGGAGGTGCCCATCCACCAAACCCGCCTGGAGGGGGCGGGGGCATTCCAGGACCGCCCATTGGAGGAGGTGGAGGAGGCATCCCGGGGCATCCCGGGTGGAGGAGGTGGAGGAGGGGGGCATGCCAGGTGCTCCAGGTAAAGGTGGAGGAGGAGGAGGCATACCAGGAGCGCCAGGCAATGGAGGTGGAGGAGGCGGAGGAGGCATGCCATGTGCTCCGGGGAGAGGAGGAGGAGGAGGGGGCGGGAGGCATGCCGGCTGCCCCAGGAAGAGGAGGAGGTGGAGGAGGAGGAGGCATGGATGTCTGTCCGGGGAAGAGGAGGTGGAGGTGGAGGAGGAGGAGGTCCTGGAGAGGGGAGGCAGGGCTTCACCTGGACGAGGAGGGGCCGGAGCCACAGGCAACTTGCAACCGTGATGACCTTCGCTTTGGCTTCTTTGAGATCTTTTGAAAGCTTGTCAATCTGAGAGAAACAAAAAAAAACACAGAGCATTAGCATTCGCATTAGCATTCAGCACAAAATCATAAGTCAATCATATCTATTAAATATTCTTACATTATAACTTAGAAGAAATATTGGAAGGAGATGGAATAAATAAAAAAACGGAACAATTTAATATCAATAAAAATATTGAATTGATATATATATATATATATATATATATATATATACACACACACACTCAGTATATAATATATTATATTGTAACGATTATATTATGACTATATATTATATTATATATATATATATATAAAATGCGCACACACACACACACACACTCAGTATATAATATATTATAACGATTATATTATGACTACACACACACACACACACACACACACACACACATATATTATAATGATGATATATCATCATTATAATATATTATATTATAACAATTACATTATGACAATATTATATATACCGGTGTGTGTGTGTATATATATATGTGTGTGTGTGTGTGTGTGTGTGTGTGTGTGGTGTGTGTGTGTGTGTGTGTGTGTGTGTGTGTGTGTGTGTGCATTTTATTATATATATATAATATATAATATAATATATAGTCAATATAATCGTTACAATATAATATATTATATACTGAGTGTGTGTGTGTGTGTGTATATATATATATATATATGATCAATTTATATATATATATATATATATATATATATATATATATATATATATATATAAAACAATACAATATAATAATGTAAGCATTCAGTTTTTTGACAAAATAATTTAAAAATCAATCATCTTAAAATATTCTTACACTAAGATATCTTTTGAAGTTAGGAATATAAATTAGGTTGCTGTTAAATTTGTGACTGTTATGACATCATAGCATGAGGCATCGCTCGCATGTTCTTCATAAAATGTAAAAATCTAGTTAATCTTGTAATTGATGGAGGGAGAGAAGGAGGGAGAGACAGACAGAAGAAGGTCAGGCCAGAGTTGGAAGCACATGAGGGAGTGTCTAAATTCATGTCTAATTAGTGGCATAATTTATTTACCCAGAACTTGGCAGAACTCATTAAAAATGACCAGCCTGCTAATGTCACATCAGACAGAGAGTTTGACTGTGAGATCTGAAGTAGCTCACGAGGTTCTCGCTGACGTCTCATTAAGGAGAAGTTTCTGATGCTTGTTTGTGTGTAGGTGACGGGTTGGTTTAGCTCAGCGAGTTCTCTCGGACCAAACATCTCTCTGCACTTCTGCTGACGGTTGCGCTTCATCTCTTTCCACTGGAATTATCTGTAGTGCGTCTGTGTTTGTTAGATAACCGGGAAACATCAGTTCTGTCCTGCATGTTCTATTAATATCTCCTCACATTTGTTTAGTCTCTTCCTCTCTCCCCTCACAGAGATAGCCTGTCTCCGCCCTCCTACTGTACGTACTTCCGCTCAATTTTCATTGTCCTTCAGTACGGCGTCTGGGTTTGCGGTGTATTTGTGTGTTTTCCTCCGGTCAGTTTGTTACTGGTCCAATCAGCGAACAGAGGGAGTGTCTGAGAACAATGACGTTAAGATCGAGCGCTAGTTTGAGTCGTCATACGTCACGACCAAACGTTAGCGATTGGATATGGCAGATCCAGAGGTGTCTCTAGGCAGATCCAATAGTTTTAAACTTCAACGAGTACAGGAAGTTAAAGGGATAGTTCACTTTGAAATTAAATGTTGGTATGTTTTATCTTACCTCAAGGGCATCCAAGATATAGGTGTCTTTGTCTCCGCAGTAGTTTCAATTTTGATATTTTTAGGTCAAACCGTTCTTTTCTGTCAGTCATATAATGCAGGTCTATGGTCACCTCCTCAAAGAGCACGCAGAGAAAAGTCCAAATTAAACAATTCTCCATCGTAAGTACACATTGATGGCCTAAGACACGAAACGAGCGGTTTGTGTGAGAAAACGAACAGTATTTATATCGTTTTTTACCTCTTGTACACAACCACGTCCGAGTGATCTGAGGGCACGCGCGCTTCCTGGTGTGTGGAAACATACGCAAGTGTTTTCTTTTACGTCGGTTTAAACATCCCTGGTAAGCGCAAATTAGTACCATTTCTATTAGCCGTCTTACCTACAATCTCTGTTCTATGTAAACAACGAGTGACGTACAGGTACGAGAGATCACTTCCGGCGCACACGTCACACACCAGGAAGCGCACGCGCCCTCAAATCACTTGGTGGTTGTGTACAAAACCATATAAAATACTGTTTGTTTTTTCACACAAACCGCTCGTTTCGTGTCTCAGGCCATCAATGTGCACTTACACATATGACTGACAGACAAGAACGGTTTGACCTAAAAATATCAAAATTAAAACTACTGCGGAGACAAAGACACCTACATCTTGGATGCCCTTGAGATAAGCTAAAACATACCAAAATGTAATTTCAAAGAGAACTATCCCTTTAACGCTCGTAAATGGAGAGTGGCCAGACTCTCTGTACAAATGAAACGTATGAGAGTCTGGTAGGACCAGGCTATCACATAGACACATTCTGGTCCACTTTGCAGTTTATTCTAGTCAAAAACGGCCCACTTACACAGGAACAGAGAGTCTGATCCACATGCATTATTGTAAAATGCGTGTAGAAGTTTTTGTTAGAGTTATTGAAGCAGTCTGGCACTTTGAAACCCAATTTTGTTTGCCTACTTAAAGTAATTGACACTTTAGGGTGATAAAGAAACATGCAAGAATGAGAAAATAGAGCGGGATAAGCATTTGAATTATTTAATTCATACAGTAAAGACTATGTTGAGTTTTATTTAGACATTTGTTTATTCAACATCTATAGTATTTTCTACTAAGTTACAGGTGAAACTGGAAAAATTAGAATATGGTGCAAAAGTTAATTTCAGTAATTCAACTTAAAAAGTGAAACTAATATATTATATAGACTCATTACATGCAAAGTGAGATATTTCAAGCCTTTATTTGTTATAATTTTATGGCTTACAGCTTATGAAAACCTTTTCACAATATTCTAATTTTGAATTTGGGGTTTTAATAAGCTGTAAACCATAAAATTATAAATAAAGGCATGAAATATCTCACTTTGCATGTAATGAGTCTATATAATATATTAGTTTCACCTTTTAAGTTGAATTACTGAAATAAATGAACTTTTGCACCATTTTTCTCATTTTTCACGTTTCACCAATATGTTGGGCCATTTACACTAATTGCAGTTTTAATCGCAGAATGGACACACTTCTCCTTTAAATGACATGATTTCCTGTAGATGTGATGGTTTGTCCTGTACCTTCTCCTGCAGTTGGCTGATCTCTGACTGCAGGCCCTGGTTCTCTTTCTCTCTCTCACTCTTCTCCTTCCCCAGCATGTCTTTGTCAGCGCTGAGCTCCTGAACCTTCAGCTGGTAATCGGCCTCCATCTTCTTCAGCTCCACCTGCAGCTCGTGACGGGACGTCAACTCCGCCTCCAGCTGCAAAAACACATCAGGATCACCACGCCATCAGAAAAATATGTATACCCGAGTAAACCAATAGCATGTGTAGAGAAACTACTCAAAACACGAAAAAAATGTTGTGTGTTGTAGCATTACGAACGCATTTTGAATGGTTTGAGATGCCCGTTCAAAAGTTTAGGGTTGGTAAGATTTTTGTAATGTTTAAATGATTTTTGAGTTTGTTATTTTCTTATGCTCACCAAGGCTGATCAAAATATTGTGGAATATTATTACAATTTAAAACAGCGGTTTTCTATGTGAATATCAATATATTGTAAAATGCAATTTATTCCTGTGATCAAAACTGAATTTTCAGCATCATTACTCCACTCTTCAGTGTCACATGATCCTTCTGAAATCTGAATAATATGCGTGTTTAATATTTTGTGGAACTTTTTTCAGAATATTTTGATGAATACATATATTTGATATAGAAAAATGTTGTAACATTATACAAAAGTTACTTAGCTTTTGATCAATTTAATGCATCCTTGCTGAATTCAAGTATTAATTTCTTTAAAAAAAAAACTTACTAAACCCAAACTTTTTAACAGTAGCATATACGGCATGATATTTAGGAAAAATAAGAGTATGCAAATAAACATTCAAACAGCAGAGTGCTACATCAAATCCCAAGACTTCATTATATTGTATGATTAATGCTGTGCATGTCATTCAGAAGGTCATAGTCAAGCACACAGCATGTCAAGCAGGATCGTGTGTGCTGTGAGCAGAATATACAGCTAATGGTGTGAATAGAGCTAGAATCTTTATTTGACCAAAGTGATGTATTGTGTTATCAATAAACTCTCACGTGACCATCACCGTTTATCACTATGAAGGGGGTTTATTGTTCTCAGTGCAGGCGAATAAGAGGACGGACTCGAAAACAAATCTGAGGTGAAATTGTGTCTCTCTGGATTTTAGTATTCACCTCACAAACTTCCAGAAAAAAAACTGTCCTTCTCCCTCTCACAGACAGACGCTGACAATTTCCGGTGACATTGACAGCGGGTGTTTGCAAGTCAGACATGCAATTACGTGACAGCAGCGGAAAATGGAAGGGTCACACACACACACAATCACACACACACACACACTTTCACCATGTGTTAATGAGAGTCATTCGCTGTCGCTCTTCTGACGACACACTGCTATTACTCTGGATTAGAAAGGAAAGGAGGAGAAGAGAGAGAAGAGTAAACACTCGCCTGACAAGCCTGATAGACACACTCTCACACACAAATGCATGAGCAAAGCAGAGATTATTTACTTTATTTTGGCTTTGACAGAGAAAATACACACATACACACACACAGACACACACAAAGAGATAAAAAGAAGTAAATTTCAGGTCCTATTTACATCTGGTATTAAGAAGCGCTTTGGCCGATCGGTTCACAAGTAGACGAGGGTCACATTCCCGTTCACACCTGGTGTTTTAATCCGTCTCTTTTGTCCACTTTCAAACACTTCTGTCCTGATTTCTTCGAGGGGAGGGCCTACGGGCGGGTAAATCTATGAGCTTTTTCAGATCTTTCCATCTAATGGATGAAATAAGCTCACGCAATTTACATTGAACATGACCGGAGACAGAAAAACACACAGAAAAAACACATCAGCTTTAGTTTCTGCTCTGACTCAACACCAGCCGAACGCTGAGAGTGTGTGTTAGAAATCAGGAATGATGAGAGAACATTGAGCTTGATACGTTTTTCATCTTCAAACCAAACTTTGTGTAAATCCCGTCTGGCTAGAGCGTTTCCCATAATGTTTAAGCATCAGGTCAGTAGACGTTGTTTTAGTGTCTGTTTGAACACATTTGATCACATGAGTGTTTACATTACGACAGCAATCCGATCGAATGCGTTTTCGACGACCTCTGAAAGTAGACAAGCTCAAAGCGTTTTAGACCCGTTTACACCTGCATTTAGTGTCATCCACTTATGATCCGATCGACCAAAAGGCATCTTAACACCACACCCCACACACACACACACACACACACATACACAAGGTAATTGTAGACTGTGTTTGGAGAGTTTGGAGGGAAGATGTCAGGAAGAGACAGGAAATCTCCGTTCTGCTTGTCTCACCTCCCAAATTACACATCTGTCAACTGACAGGCGCACTGAGACAGCGGGGGGCGTCTGGGAGCGCGGCTGTGTGTGTGTGTGTGTGTGATGCCGCAGTAGATCTGGTGTTGTTGATCCATATTGGAGGACGCTAATTTGGTTTAAATCGGTGTCATTCATACGGACTCAAGTGTGTGTCTGTCCGTGTGTAAATACCTTCTTTGCCAGATCCGTGGTCTTGGCTTCACTGATTTCCACTTTGGTCTGATCAACCATGTTATCTAGAAAGAAAGAGAGATAGACAGCGAGTGAATAGATGGTTTTAGAGGTGTGTGTGTGTGTGTGTGTGTAGTGCCTTTCACTGTGACAAGTCTCTTCTCCTCCTGTGATTCGTGCTCTGATTACTGAACGATCTAATTAAAATCTGCGGCTCGCTCCGTCCCATCCCAAACTCACACTAAAATAAGAAAACCAGAAGCGTCTTTGAAATCACCACACAAAGGGCAGCGAGTGAGAATACATTTATACATCTAAAGCTGCTGGAAAACTCTTCTGTGTCTGTTCTCAAACCCTAAAGTCTCTGTGAACTCCAGATCAATATCACTCGCACGTGTGCCCGTTACAAACGCGAACCTAAAAAGAGTCGGAGGAAAGCGGACTAAGCTTAGTTTAACCAGCGAGAGGGTCAGCGCTGACATCAGCAGCCAATGGGAGGAGTTTCTGGTGAGATATGCTAATGAGATCAGAGGTGACAGAACTTGAAGAAAGTTTTTTCGGAAAAAAAGGACATTCGGAAATAGAAATGGAAGTACGGGAGTTTTTTTTTGTGCCAATGTAGAAAAATTAATAAAGAGAATGTTAAAAAAAAAAAAAAAAAAAAAGTACAGCAGGAGGTAAAATTATCCAAGGAAAATTTGAAGTTCAAAGAAAAATACACAAGGAAGTTCATAAGGAAGTAAGTCTGAAAGGACATACAGAAGTACAGAGCAAAGTATGCATGGAAGTTCATAAGCAAGTATTAAATGAAGGATGGAAGTATGGAAGGAAGTTTGAAAGGAAGAAAATATGTTCAGACTGAAGTACAAAAGGAAGTATATAAGAAAAGAAGGGAAGTTTGGGAATATTGAAGGAAGTATGTAAGGAAGTTCAAATGGAAGAAGGTGTGGAAAGAAAGAAGTGATGAGGTATGAAAAAAAGTTCAGAAGTAAGGAAATTTGAAAATAAGTTCAGAGCTAAGTATGCATGGAAGTTCACAGGGATGTACAGAAGTATGACAGGAAGAATGGAAGCGATTGTGGAAGGAAGTTTGGAAGGAAACATGGTAATAAGTTTGAAAGTTCAGGAGGAGTAATGGAGATACAGAAGAAAGTTCATAAGGATACATTTCCTATAATCTATATTATTAACTATAACAAATATATAAAGCTGGTTATTGTGCATTTAAAACTCATTGAGTTTATTAATGTATGACTGACATATATGCATCACATTAAGTTCATGATAAAACAGTGTAATTCAAATGGATGGAAATTGTATATGCGATTCAAATAAATCTTACATTTAGGCCTACATATTTTTTTTTTGAGTGAATCTCAACACAGCTGAAGAAACTTTGTCCAAACATCCGACCCACAGAGCCAACATGAGCCAAACCAGACGACGTCTCTGACAAATACTACACACTAATAATCAGAAAATTAGCTTGTTCGCATTGAATCATAAAGATCTTGTTTGTGAGCGCTCTCAATATCCAGACGGATTACTCTGGATGAGATTGGGAGATGATTTGATGTTTTCAGCGCTGCCACCCTGTGGTCAAATGTGGCATTTAGGGGTGGGTTGAGTTAGGCCACAGAAAATGTCATTAACCAATATAAAATCAGTGTGTGTGTGTGTGTGTGTGTGTGTGTGTGTGTGTGTGTGTGTGTGTGTGTGGTGTGTGTGTGTGTGTGTGTGTGTGTCTTACCAATCAGAAAATTCACGTCCAGATCAAGCTTCCTACATTTGAAGTCGGGATCACAGCCGTTCCTGTGCAGAATGATCTGAGCCGTACACTCGTCGATGAGTTTGTAGTACTGTGGCCTGAGAGACAGAAATAGAGATGTCAATCGGTGTTGGACGACCATCAGTAAGGAAGATCTGAAGCTCGGAAGGCAGCCAAACTTAGATATTTAGTGCCGAGTTCATAAAATAAAGTAAGAGATTTATATCACACCGTTCGACACAGAGTCACACACACACCAGCCGTGCATGACGACCTCCAGTAACCTTTCAAAATGACACACTGTAGATCATTCAAGGCGAGGCAAGTGTATTTATCCAACACAGTTCACACACAAAGTAATTCAAAGTGCTCAACATAGAAAGGAATTAAAATTTAATACAAATTAAGAAGATAACTGAAGAATAAATAAGCCGACAAATAGTGCATTAGCTGATTTAATGCCCAGAAATGCTGTCTAGGTGGGCAGCTCACTAGTTTTGTATATGGGATTGTGTGTAACTGTGTAGTCAGATGCCATTTTTAATGTGTGTGTGTGTGAGAGAGAGTGAGACTGAAAATAGCTGACAACTGCGTGTTTGTGTGTGTGATGGTTTGATATTTGAGAGTTTTTTTCAGACAGTCCATTTGTGAGAAATCTGCCATCTTGACCTGGTGTGAAACGAACTCGATATGTTCTTCATTTTCCACCAAGCTGTTTCTTTTTCCTTTATTTGCCCTCTTTTCTCTCCCTCTCCACAAGCTCACCGGATTCTTCCGTGGAGCGAGAGAGACCCCTAGTGTCCGTGTTTTTCAGCCCCAGCGCCTCGCTTGAGTTTAACCAGGGGCTTTTGGAGAAATCAGAATAATCCTAATTAATTCTCTCTCGTCAGTGATTAAAGCGGTGAAACGAGAGTTTGTTTGTGGGCAGACGGGCCGCTCGGGGATTTGAGCTGCGGTTATATTTGGAGGATAATTATACGGAGGCGTCGTCACTTTCTGCCGTGTGTCAGCACATTAATCGCTGAAGAGAAACTCATGAAACGATTCTGCTGATGGCAGCCGTCTCACACTTCTCTTGCTCAGCTGCTTTCTGAAAACTCGCAGTTCTCACTCCTTTACATCTTTACGTGACGTTCATAACATTTATTTCACTTCTCTGCTCATAATCTACAACTAAATGCGCAGTTCATCTTATTAGATCACCCTGGAATCATTCCACGACCTTTCTTTTATTACTTGCAACTATTTCCTCGAGTACATTTCTCAAACAATTACAAAGTAAATCCTACAGAAAAAAAATTTCAATCCACCAGATCTCACACTCATCATTCAAACTCAAAATGTTTGAGATTTCCCCTAGTGTCCATGTTTTAACCCCAGCACCACAATTAACTTAAATGTGCTCTATTTCTCGTCACAACAAACCTGGAATACAGTCAAACAGACTTCTGTATTAATGCTTCACGGCACTTGATGCTCATCCTTGTCTCAGACTTGACCGAATGACGACAGAATTTAAATTTATGGGTGAACTTCTCCTTTAAGTTTTTCTCTAAGATCTAAACACAACTGGAGGAAAGCATTCAATCAATAGTCTGCAGAACTGAGAGACTGGTAAGCATGAAATGAAGGGCTAGACATGCTCCTCAAACACAATGTGTGTGAAAATATAAAAGAAAAAATTAGTATGCCATTCAAAACATATCCCGTGTTGTGTTCTTCATACTCTAAATAATTAAGTACTCATTTCGTCTGCAGTACGAACACTGTGCACAGTAAGTGAATTTTCATTATCCATGAAAAATCCCAAGTGATCAACTGCCTTTGGTAAAGTGCACTGGATGCAACGGAAGAAACTGTGACAGTGTATCCCATTATACAATGCGCTAAAAAGTAGTATACAATATATACTGTGCAGTACACTAACATTCCGTTCTCACACATTTCGCTCTCACACACACACACACACACACACACACACACACACACAACACACACACACACACACACACAGAGAGATGACAGAAACAGGCTCTCCAATTTCCTGCCTGTCGGATCACATTGAGCAGACAAGAAACAAGCAACAAGTCTGACATCCTGAAAGCATTTACAAACCCTCACACACACACACACACACAGTTTCTCCATCTGTCCGTGTCTTTTCATACTCACACCATCTCTTTGTTCTCTCTCTCTCTGTGTGTGTGTGTGTGTGTGTGTGTGTGTGTGTGTGTGTGTGTGTGTGTGTGTGTGTGTGTGTGTGTGTGTGTGTGTGTGTGTGTGTGTGTGTGTGTGTGTGTGTGTGTGTGTGTGTCTTAAGAGAGAATAAGAGTGTGTGGGTGATTTTAGACGTGCAGGTTAGAGAAACAGAAATGAAAGAAATGCGAGTCTTTTCTCCACTGCAATCATTTCTCTGCCAAAAAAACCTTCTAAATGCATCGGTGTGTGTGTGTGTGTGTGTGTGTGTGTGTGGTAGTTAATTGAAGCGGGGGTGTCATACAGTGGCTGGGTTCTTATTTAGAGCCGGTCGCCATCGGCAACCGCATCCGCCTCCTGCTGCCCATCAATCAAACGTCTCCTAGTCTCAGACTACATCCATCTCTCCTGTTCCCCTCCTTTATCCATAAACTCTCACTTTGTAGTGAGAATAACTACAACATCATCTCTTAAAGGGGCAGTTCAGCCGAAAATGATCATTCTGTCATTATTTATTCACCCTTATTTTGTTCCAAACCTGTATGACTTCTTTTTCTGTTGTGTAACATAACAGGAAAAAAAATGTGTAAAAGGCTGTCATGGTTGCTCTTTTTCAGTCAATTATACTGAATAGAGAGCGAGGAAAAAGCATCATAACATAAGTCCATTAGACTTGTGCACTATTCCACCATATTTGATGACATGATATGAGATGTTAACCACTGTGACCAGATGAGTCCGTAAGAACCACATCAGCTCAATTCATAAAAGAAGCATTTTCAGACCATAATGTGAACCAAAATTAATTAATTAATACAATTTATCTCTGCTAAAGCTACAAAATGATTTTCTCTTTCGCTTTAGTTGTTTGATTGACGGGTATATTAGGCTGCTGTCACTTTAAGAAGAATGCAAAGACGCAATATAATGATACACATCTGTTCTATGTACATAGAATAGCACTTTACTGTTTATGTGTATATGTGTGTGTCCGCCGTATTAGATGCCCTGTCTGCTAACTGTGTTATAATATGTTGTGGCGTCTTTTAAATTGTGTTGTATCGTATTTAATTTCAATGTTTAGCTGTGTTACTTGGTACTGTGATGACCTGACGGGGGACTGCAGATGTAAAATAGCCTTGGGGCTAACTCTGGCATATTTACATTGCTGAAAAGCAAAGATGTTCATTAATATGCATTGTCCCTTTTAAATAAATAATTAAAATTTTCTTTTTCAACATCCTATTTCTTGTTTACAACACATAACCGACTGTGTTCACGAGGATACTCTCCAAGACGGCAACGGTCCTTCTTTCGCTTGATGTTTAAACTGACAGAACTTTAAAAACACATGGAAATAATCAAATCATGTTTTTAACTATAATCCCTAAACTTGACATCGCACATGCTGCGGATCTGCACATCGCGATATCGATGCTAAAACAATATATCCTACTATGATACATTTGCTTTTTTTAAAGCTTGATGCTGGTCGCTATTCACTGCCATTATGGACGAGCACGAGTGGGACATAATTATAATTTCTCCTTTTGTGTTTTATAAAAGAAAGAAGGGCATACGGCATTAGAACAGCAGGGTGAGTTAATAATGGCATAATTTTCATTTTAGGGTGAACTGTCCCTTTAAGGCATCGTTGGCGACTCGAAGGCTGCTGTATTTGGTAAGCAGTTTAATTCCAACAAGCCTCGTTTGAACAAATCCATCTCAGAGAGATCAATGTTGATTTTATTTCATTTAATAATGTTTAGTTAATGTAGCTTTAGTTATTTTAGTACTTCAACTTAAAGCTACACTGTGTAGGATTTTCTCCCATCTAGTGGTGAAATTGTATATGACTACCAATTGATATTACTTTCTAGCCCCTCCCATTCCGAGGGCGTTTTAACTCCTACGGTGGACGTATTATCTCAAATCTGCCGGCAGTCGCGAGTAATCTCCCGCTCGCATTCGTCACGGTGCCACTGAGTGTAAAAGCGCGAAGGGCGAAGCTTGAATTTCCAGGTATGTCCCTCTTTGGCTAATGTATTTTCAAGATGGAGGCGCAACATGACTGCCGCCATTCGTGCAGCTCACCCGTATGTATTATAAATGGCAGATTCTACGCTTACAAGCATACTTGATTAGTTGGTAGAAGTAATTATACATTAATGAGCACATATAATTTGTTATATATAAATAACTGTTTTTTGCTAAGAATCAACTTAAAAAGTTACACAGTGTAGCTTTAAGATCAACAAAATTGCCTTTGAATGTTGAGAAATGCAGTTAAAGTTTTATATTTTATTTCAGTTAATTTTTTTTAATGGTTTTAGTAGTTAACGATAATGAGTGTGTCGGGGAGTATTGTGTTCCAACATTGTGTCACTTCTATGACTTTAATTATGCAGTCTACATAGACAGCAGAGAGGCTAGGGAACTTACTGGGTTTTAAACCGAGCTTTTATCTCATGTCTGACCCCTGTGTGTCCAACTCACTCTTTTTTTCTTTCCTTCTCTCATCAATCTAAACTCTTGACAGGTGTTTTTCTTGCTCCTCAACCACACAATAACCTCACTTTCTGACATTTTTCGCAACCTGAGAGAAGTTGACATCTCTAACATCAGTGATTGACAGCTAAATAACTCAGGCTCAGGCTTATACATGTATGTCAGCGATGTGACAGACAACCGGTTGTCAACCACGGATCCATTAATACAGCACACATCAACTGAAGTTCAATTGTGACTTCAATTTTCAGAGAGGGTCAAAGGTCACTGAAGGGGTTAGTATGGGTGATGTGCGTTCATACCTGGACATGTAGTCGTTTCGCACCAGAAGCAGATGCTGGAGCAGCGACAGGAACAGAGGCTCAGCTTTAGAGTCCTTTACTGTGTTCATCAAGATCTGGAAGACTTCACTCACATCAGTGAACACACAGAGTTAAAGAACAACACTCAGAATAACTGAAAACACACCGGTTCAGTGTGCTTGGTATTGTTAACTAAACTATTTAACACATTTTTTTAAGTGAAAAAAGAAAAAATCTGAAATAAAATAAATATTTGATGATAAAAACAACTTAAACTTTGGTTTAAGTTGACATCCTAAAATTACTATCTGAAATAAAACTTCCGGTAATACTGAATTAGACGAAACAAACTAAAATGGAATTAGAAATATAAAAAAGAATTGTAAAAATGTATTTAAATTTTTTTTTTTAAATAAAAGCTAATTGAAAATATGAATAAAAACTACAAGTATACAAATACTAATTTATCATGTGAATTATAGTAGGCTATTTTTCATTCAGCTCTACTGTGATCATTTCTAAGATTATATATAAAGATGCAACTTTCTCAAATAAATATTAAATATACAATAATATCTCAATTAAACAATGTATTTCTCCTGCTGTTTGTCTTGTGAATTATATATTTTGGCTGGTTGTGAGCCTAGACTTTCTGACGACACCTGGTGGACAAAAACCTGAAAATAAGATTTGTATAAAATATTCAAAAAGGTCATATCCAGCACATTTGCATTTTTTTTTAGTCTACTTATAATGTTAATTGCGGCATCTTGCACCAAATAAGTAATAAATTAGTTTTTCATGATCATTTTCACTGTCTCTCTGACTCTTAAATGAGACAATAAAACAAGACTACTGCTTTTTTTTCACTGTGCTTTCTAAATGTAAATGAACCTATGCTATGATTGGGAAATATCTTCACATTGGAAATGAGGAAAACGTGTATTTTAAACTTTTATAAAAAAAAAAAAGATAAAATCCTGTATTATGTGAAATGACCCTCTATAGTGTACAATAAAGGATCGTCTTGTAAAAATGATTCTGCACTTTTGAGACACCTGGCGGTCATCTTAGGAACTACAATCAGATGCAGCTAAATGTTTTTAAACCTACAAAGCCCAACATTAAACCCAAAGCTTTTGAAAAGCGTCTTGGAGAGATGATTAACGTCAGCAGTGAAGGATATTCCATCTCGATGCGGACATCGTCCAACCGCGAGCGCAGATCTTCAGAGTCTTCATCCGCCTGCTCTTCAAACACCTGCAACTGAACCTTGAGCTCCTCGTTCTCGATCATCTTCACTTCCTACACACACAGATGGAGCATTTAAGTGACATTTTTAATGGTGTGTGACATTCCCAGTAACAAACAAGTGACAAAATGCACGTTACGCTGCATTATACATGTGCAGAAGACTATGACCATCAAGTGTTGTCAAATCTGATTAATTCTGCAAAAACTATGACTTCCCTTTTGCAACAAAACAACAAACATTATAAATGTAATATTAAATACTTTTTTGTAACTACATCAATTAAAAAATATAAATTAGAGTGCTTATGATATTTACTTAAAATAATACTGATTAACTTTCTTGAAGAAGCCCACTGACTGTTATATCCCATTAACCATTGTATCTATTTTATTAACATTTACTTTCTTTTTTTGGTGTGATTATGGCTGCATATGTAGTCACACGATTCCAGAAACATAGTTATTGTGGAAAAAAAAAGATAATATTGATTTTAATATTTAACTTTTAAGTAAAGTACACTCTTCAAAGAAAAGGTTCTATATGGAACCTTCAAGAATTCTGTTAGGCGCTTAAATATATATATATATATATATATATATATATATATATATATATAGAAACTTTAAGGGGTTCCATTCATTCTTTTAATTAAAAGTTATGAATTAAACAGAAATTACCCGGTAAACTAAAGTACAGGTGAAACTGGAAAAATTTTAATATGGTGCAAAAGTGAATTATTTAAATAATTAAAGGTGAAACTAATATATTATACAGACTCATTACATGCAAAGTGAGATATTTCAAGCCTTTATTTGTTATAATTGTGATGATTATGGCTTACAGCTTATGAAAACCTTTTCACAATATTCTAATTTTGAATTTGGGGTTTTCATAAGCTGTAAGTCATAATCATCACAATTATAACAAATAAAAGCTTGAAATATCTCACTTTGCATGTAATGAGTCTATATAATATATTAGTTTCACATAATTCACTTTTGCACCTTATTCTACTTTGAGTTTCGAATCATTTAATACATTTTAACATTGAATCAAGAACCCTAGAGTTTTATATAGAACGCCACTTAACCTTTATTTGTTCTATATACACGTATATCCTATATCAATGATACAAACAGTCAGCAGCACAGAAATAAAACAACTCGCATAGCGTCAAATACCAGACTATAGTAATAGGTTTTAAGACTAGATTTAAAAACAGCAAGTGCTTGAGCCTGTCTGATGGACAGGGGCAAACTATTCCACTATGCTTCGGTCCCGCTGCTGCAAATGCTCTTCCTCTGCTGTGTTTTTCTCTGGTGTCTGAAACTGAAACCCTGTGTGTGTGTGTTCTGACCTTCAGCGAGTCTTTGAGTCCCAGTCTCATGAGCTCTGATCTCAGATGGATCCTGAAGTCCAGTTCCTCCACGCGACTGATGAGAGCGTTGATCAGCTGCATACAGCCGGCCTGCACACACACACACACACACACACACACACACATTTCATTGGACATCATTAGGGCAGGTGAGAGGGGAATGACTTGAACCTGTGTGTGAGCAGCTTGTGTTTGACCTTGAGAGTGATGGAGTTTCTCTGCATGCCGGACAGCAGCGGCTGGAACCTCTCGATCTCCTGCTCTTCAGCAAGTTCACTCATACACTCCAGAACACGCTCGTGACTGAAACACACACACATCATCTTACACTTATTAAAGTCCTTTTCAGTGGATCATTTGAGGTGCATCTTAAAGCCGTCCATCTCAGCCTCATCTGAGGTTGTTCATACACATGGAATCATTGGTTATGTTTGGTGACCAATTAATGGCGTTTTACACTTTTTTGCAAGTCAGAATGATAATTTCATATTAGTTTATAATGACTTACTAATGTCTAATGTACTAATTGGCTCACTTTAGGACAAACTAAAACTAACTATATATATATATACCGTAGCCATTAAAAAACAAAAAACAAATACAAAACAAAAAATGACTTAAACTTTAAATTAAAATACAAACCGAAAATATGAAAAAATAAATTTACTTCAAAGTCTAAAAAATTAATTAGTTTTATTTGTAAAATATTTGTGTAAATATTAGTGCTGTCAAATTAATTTATCGCATCTAACATAAAAGTTTGTGTGTGTGTGTGTGTGTGTGTATATACGGTACATACAGTGTATATGTGTGTGTGTGTGTGTGTGTGTGTATATACGGTACATACAGTATATATGTATGTGTGTGTGTGTGTGTGTGTGTTCATTATATATTAATTTAGATTTTACAGCACTAGTACATATATATTATTTTATATATTCTCTATAATGTATAATGTTTTTGTCTGTGTTCCATCCCATAGTTATACTAAAGGACTATTGCTATGGTAACCTCCTCAGGTAAACATGATTTCGGTTATCTGGCATCTATTTGGCACCAGGCAAAAATGCACTTGATGAACTTGTGTGTCTAGAGAAAGCATTTAGTTAACTCCACCTCAACACAGCTTCACACACACTCACGTGTTTACTGGATGCTCCAGGATACAGATGGCAGACAGAATCTTGACCACATCTACCATCATGTGCGGGACTTTGGGGTTGATTGACCGCACAAGGAGAGGGATTCCCTCTGGTGACGTCAGCATGGCTTTAAGGCCGTGCTGAGAGAGAAAGAGACATTAATAACACTTTCCATGCGTGTCTGTATGCGTGTAATTAATACGAGCTCAGATCTGCTCTCACCTTGTTGTTCATAAACGCTTTGAGACATCGAATGATCTCATGTTGACATTTAACACCAATCCCAGCATTCCTGCGAAACACAGAGCGAGAGAAATAAACCACATCATCGTGCGCTCGAGGTGTATATTGAAATTATTAGCATCTGGGATCATAATTACTCAGCTGGAATGCTTTGACCAATTAGCATATAATATAAGATACATTAAAACAAAAATATTAATTGTGTCCATCAAAACTCTTTAGTCGTGACTACAATTACAATGACATCTGATACCTTATCTTTTCATTTTTTCTACTAAATATAAATGTCGCAATTCCTTAAATTTGCTTAAAAAAAAAAAAATGCACAATAATAAATATAAGTAAATAATAAAATAAAAACAGATGAATCCTGCACAATGCTACAGCTTGCAAATCTTATTTTAACGTATATAGCAAATCTTATTTTAACGTAACGACCTTCATCGGGAATTGTTATTTTTTCCATATAGTTTTCATATTTTACTCCTAGAATGATTATTTAATATGTGATTTAAAAACTACTTTTAGCAACATTATCACAGCTCTAATGGTGAATGAAATATTCAGTAGTTAAAACTTTCCCTTAATGCAGATTCACTCTTATATAGGATACATCTTGAAAATGAACATGTGTGTGTGTTTGTGTCATACATGGGTTCTTCTCTCTCATCTTGAAGTTTCTTGAGGAACGCCAGAAGCAAAGCCAAACCCTCGGCTCCAAACGTCTGGACCCAACTGAGAAAAAAACACACACACACACAGCGATCAGCTGAAATCAGACACATAGAAACGGCTCACTGTGTGAGAGTGTGTGTGTGTGTGTACCTGACGGGGTTGTTGTTTAATGACACCCGCAGTGACTCCAGGCAGCCCAGTAACTGTCCGTCCCTCAGATCGGTCTTCAGTTCCTGGATGTACATCAGCGCCGACTTCGAGCTCTCCTTCTGGCTCCTGCCCTATAAAACACACACACACACAGCGTAGAATGAGTTTACAGTATGAACAAGTGCAGTGCTGATGTCACACACCCGTAATGACGGTCTAAAGCCTCATGTTGCACATTAAAGCTTTACAAGATCTGCATTAGAGGAACTTTTTTTTGTCAGTATTTTCTCTTAAAGGGACAGTTCACCCAAAAAATAAAAAGTTCACCTTCAAGTTGTTCCAAACCTGTATAAGTTTCACACAGAATCGCAAACGGCAGTTGCGCAGTAACACTAATGTAATGCGGTCACAGGTGTGTGTTTGTTGAGTAATTTACAAACGGCTTTGAGCGCGGCTTAACCAATCAGAATCAAGGACCGGAACTATCCGTTTTATAATGGAATTTTTATACTGTAAACTTTTAAAAGTAATACATTACAATTTTGTGTTACTTCCTTAAAAAGTAACTAACTGCATTACTTAGTTACTTTTTTAGAAAAGTAATGCATTAAGTTATATTTTTTGGGCAAATGTAAAGACCCTTTCACACCAAAAGTGAAATAATAATCCTCAGGCTGAAGGAAATGTATACAGTAGAGGAAAGCAAACCTTTCTATCTATCTATAGTCATTTTTGCTTATTTAACTGAATCATCGAAGGTCAGAAGCAAGTACATTGGTCAATAAAGTGAGATTAAATGCATAAAAAAATGATGTTTTATTTAACATATTTAGTTATTTGGAGGTTTGCATAGTATTGTGATTCGGCATTTCACTGATTGTATTCATTTTGAGGAATATTGAATATTTGTTAGTGCAAGTGTGATTAGTAAATGCTCACATTTAGTCTAAAACTACAATAAACATCATGTACACACACACAGCCTCTGCACTTTGATTCGTCTCAACATGAGGACAGGAGAGCTGTCAGTCAATAAATGGGAAAACAAAGTAACTCAGATATGTAGATGTTACTTTACTAGTTACTTGAAAAAGTAATATGATTACGTAACTCAAGTTACTTGTAATGCATTTCCCCCAACACTGGTAACAATGCTATTTATATTTTAAAAATATATGCATTTTACTAGTTAATAAATTAACAGATCAGATCATATAGTATTTATATTGTTTGATCTGTATTGGTCTGAATGGGTCATTATTGAAAAAGTAGAAATAAAAAAACTATCTGAAACTAGTCCCATGACAGTGAAATTATGTGTATAAAGCAGATTATGATCCAGATAAACAGTAGCAGTGTCCTCTCTGACATCTGTAGAGAAACCTGAACCACATCCTCTGTACGTGTGCGTGTGTGTGTGTGTGTGTGCGTGTGCGTGTGCGTGTGCGTGTGTGTGTGTGTGTGTGTGTGTGCGTGTGCCGCCACAGGAAGGGCACCTGATCATGTTCATCACCTCAGAGACTCACTGATTGATTCACAGAGGCTGCGTCAGAAATCACACACTCTCTTGAGTAGGTACTTGTTTTGTATAAATAACTTCACGACCGCTAAAAAAATATATATATACACGTTCTACATAGTATGAATGTATTTCGGACGTACTACCATGTTTTCATTATCATGTGACCTACCAGAGTCAGTTACATCACTTTCATTCATAAATCCTGTGGCCTCATGGGATAGTAAAGTGTCCATCATAAACACACTTCAGAATCCCGCCGGAAGTAGTAGATCATCCGGGTATTTTTTTATGAGCAGTGACATACTTCTTTTGTCACATACTGTTTTTCGCCTACTATATAGTAGGGAAGTATGTGAGTTCAGACGCAGGCAGAGATTGAGATAGAATCTAAGATTTAACACACACTCTGGAAATCAAAGCTGGGATTGTGAGAGAGTGTTTACAGCAGCAGATGTGTGTGACATAATATGATATGCATATTATAAATCTGAATTATTTCAGCTAATTTATAGCATTCAAACTTTAACAGACAAGCGTGTGTGTGTGTGTGTGTGTGTGTGTGTGTGTGTGTGTGTGTGTGTGTGTGTGTTCTTACAGCATTGGAGGTGTGCAGATACTGAGACACCATCTCTCTCTTGATGATGATATCCTTCTTTCTCAGCGGCTGCTGCTTCTCCTCATTCAGATTCATATCCACCTACAGACAGAGAGACAGACAGACAGATAGACAGAGAGAGAGAAAATATTTTGTAAAGGGAAAATTAAAAATGAAGATAATCCGTCATTACCTAATTTTATTTTTCGTGAATAATATAAATTTATAATTAATAGTATATATATTTGTAATTACATTTTTTAAAGAAATATCATTTTATCACAAAAAATATGAATATTAATTAAATAAACTAAAAATATGAAAGCATTTTTTTTTAAGTTAATAGATCCAACCAAAAAAAAAAAGAGTAAAAAAAAAAAAACAATAAATTTTTTTTTTACATATATTTAAAATGTCATCTCTTTTATTTATTTCATCATTATTATTATTTTATGTTTTTAATTCATATTACTTTTTTAAATAAACAACACACACTCTCACACACTCTCACACACACTCACACACACTCACACACTCTCACACACTCTCACACACTCTCACACACTCTCACACACTCTCACACACTCTCACACACTCTCACACACTCTCACACACTCTCACACACTCTCACACACTCTCACACACTCTCACACACTCTCACACACTCGCACACACTCGCACACACTCGCACACACTCGCACACACTCGCACACACTCGCACACACTCGCACACACTCGCACACACTCGCACACACTCGCACACACTCACACACACTCACACACACTCACACACTCTCACACACACTCTCACACACACTCTCACACACACTCTCACACACACTCTCACACACACTCTCACACACACCTCTCACACACACTCTCACACACACTCTCACACACACTCTCACACACACTCTCACACACACTCTCACACACACTCTCACACACACTCTCACACACACTCTCACACACACTCTCACACACACTCATCAACACACACTCTCACACACACTCTCACACACACTCTCACACACACTCTCACACACTCTCACACACTCTCTCACACTCTCTCACCAGCATCTGCTCAAACAGGTCGAGCACATGTTCGTCGGGGAGCTCATGCAGTGACGCGGACTGAGACGGAAGCTCATACTGTGCGGTCGGATGAGTGTCTGTTCACCGTCATGACCGGCTTCTCCTTCTTCGTCCGCATGCTGGTGAAGCGCTCCAGCTGACACAGGGTCAAAGGGCAAAAGGTCAAACAGCAGAAACACACAGGAGATAGTCATTGCATGTTCAGAATGGCATACTAACATCCTACACCATGCACAGTGTGTGAGTTTAAGCATGGCCTAAAACCGTCCTAATGCATTTGCAGAATATACACCATGCAAACCAGAACTCACCGTCTGAAATTATATATCCCATGATGCAATGTGCTCAAATTGCCCTTTCATTTCCAGTGCAATATAACATACTGCATGTTGGAAATGCGTATTGTTGCATACTCCACAGAAAGCAGAATGCAGTGTACACTGTGCAGGTCACTAGTATTCCATTCTGAACAGAAGAGTTTGATTAGACGGAGCAATCTCTGCTGGGATCAGTGAACTGATATTATATCTCATATGTAATTATCTTTATACTCTCTTATCTCAACAAGTCAGCCAATCAACAAGAAAAAAAGGTGTTTGAGGAAACCCAGAACAATCCTGTAATCCGAAGAATCCAGCTCTCCTGGGGAATCTGTTCAAGTCCAAACTTACAGAGAGTCGTCAACATGTCCTTAATCATATTCAGGACCAATCAAACGACTGAGCCTCTGGACAATAAAGGCTGATATTTTAAATCTACACTGATTTGCTTGTTTTGTGTGTGTATTTAAACAAAAATATAATATAAGCATCAATCATTGAAAAAAAACTCAATGAAAAAGACAATCAACTGAACAAAGTGATGAAGATAAAATCTAATTTAAAGCATGTCAAGAAGATCATAAAGAAATATGAGATTATCATAGGGCAAAAAATCCAAACGTTATTAATTACAAAAAATGTAATGTATCTAAGTAAAACCCACAACACCAACATTTTAACTAAATAAAATGAAACGCTTGATAGTAATTTTTTCTTCATGTACAATATGAATGATTTCTTTATTCATATTAAAATAACTTAAGTTATCCAACCAAAGTGTTTATAAAATAATACACATTTTAATATTTAATAAATGAACAGATCCACCATAGTCTTGTTGATAGATAATTTTTTTTTAAATAAGTAAACAATTTAATAAGTCAAACAAATAAAAAATTAAATTAATTTTAATAGATAACAATTTTTTAATAATTTTCAAAAAATGAAATAAACATTTAAATAAATAAAATGTGTTCTGATTTTGATTGATCTGTATTGTCTGGTCAATACTGGCAAAGTATGAAAAAAAAATCCAAGTAAAACTATTTGAATCTGTAACTTCTCATAACAGCAATTATCAAAACACATAAAACATGATTCATCTTGACACAAATATATATTTATACCATTTTGGTATGACCACCTTCAGTTTGAACCGATTTCACCCAGTGCTAAACACTCAAAAACCCTTCAGACAAACACCACACTTTGAGCGTGATGCGTGCGAGTGTGTGCGTGTGTGCGAAAGAGCATGTGTGTGAGAGTGTGTGGTGGTGTGTGTGGTGTGTGAGAGAGAGAGTGAGAGAAAGAGCGTGTGTGTAGTGTGTGTGTGTGTGTGTGTGTGTGGTGTGTGTGTGTGTGTGTGAGAGAGAGTGAGAGAACCTGTGTGCGAGTGTGTGTGAGAGTGAAAGAGCGTGTGTGTGTGTGTGTGTGAGAGAATGAGAGCGTGTGTGTGTGTGTGTGTGAGAGAGTGAAAGCGTGTGTGTGTGTGTGTGTGTGTGTGTGTGTGTGAGAGAGTGAAAGAGCGTGTGTGAGAGAGTGAAAGAGTGTGGGTGTGTGTGTGTGTGTGTAAGTGAGAGTGAGTGAGAGAAAGAGCATGTGAGTGCGTGCGTGCGTGTGCGAGTGTGTAAGAGCGTGTGTGTGCGTGTGTGTAAGAGCGTGTGTGTGTGTGTGTGTGTGTGTGAGTGAGAGAAAGAGCGCGTGTGTGTGTGAGTGAGAGAAAGAGCGCGTGTGTGTGGGAGTGAGAAAAAGAGCGTGTGTGTGTGTGTGTGAGTGTAAGAGCGTGTGTGTGTGTGTGTGTGTGTGTGTGTGTGTGTGTGTGTGTGAAAGAGCGCGTGTGTGTGTGTGTGTGTGTGTGTGAAAGAGCGCGTGTGTGTGTGTGTGTGTGTGTGTGTGTGTGTGTGTGTGTGTGTGTGTGTGTGTGTGAAAGAGCGTGTGTGTGTGTGTGTGTGTGTGTGTGTGTGTGAAAGAGCGTGTGTGTGTGTGTGTGTGTGTGTGTGTGTGAGTGTGAAAGAGCGTGTGTGTGTGTTGATGTGTGTGTGTGTGTGTGTGTGTGTGTGTGTGTGTGAAAGAGCGTGTGTGTGTGTGTGTGTGTGTGTGTGAAAGAGCGTGTGTGTGTGTGTTGTGTGTGTGTGTGAAAGAGCGCGCGCGTGTGTGTGCGTGTGTGTGTGTGTGTGTGTGTGTGTGTGTGTGAGAGGAGAGAGAGAGCGCGCATGATGTGTGAGTGAGCTTGTGAGTGTGTGAGAGCGTGTGTGTGAGATAAAGAGCATGCGTGTAGTGTGTATGTGAGAGTGAGAGAGAAAGAGCATGTGTGTGTGTATGTGAGAGAGTGTGTGAGAGTGAAAGAGCGTGTGTGTGGGCGTGTGGCATGTGTGTGAGTGTGTGTGCATGTGTGAGTGTGTGTGCATGTGTGAGTGTGAGAGAGAGTGAGAGAGAAAGAGCGTGTGTGTGTGTATGTGAGAGAGAGAGAGAGTGTGTGTGTGCGCGCGCGTGCTGCGTGTGTAAATCACTGAACGGACGCTGACGTCAGATCAGTTTCTGCAGTCTGTCCGCATGGACACTGATCCGAGGTCAGGTGTTCAGTTCTGCAGTGATCAGACGGGTGAAGGCAAGGAGTGCGCTACAGACAGACCGTGAGGGGTGAAAGGTCACGGTGATGATGTCAGTGGTGTTACATGGAAGGAGGCGACAAAACACACAGATCACACGTGTGTGTGAACCTACCTCATCAGGAATCAGCCGTTTGAGAGTCTGTACAGAAGCAGGAAAGAGAAAAAAATATGAAAACCAAATACCGAGAGAAGCAGAGAAAGACAAGAAGAAGAAAAACATGAGAGCCCAGAGAAAGATGGAGGAAAACAGGAAGAGAAAGACAGAAGGAAGTGGAAAGGAATCCAGGGGCCTAAAACTATAACAACACAATAATATTCTATATTATTGAATTGAAGGACATGAAAAAAAAAAAAAAAAAAAAATCAATAAGAAAAACATTTTCATTACACATTTTAGTCTATGAGGTTAATATTGTTAATAATCTGACATTAAATCAATGTGGCACAAGCACAATCCTTCCACAGGAGGGCAGTGCAGGTCAGCAATAAACACCAGCGCATCACTTCCTCTTCACAGGAAATCAATGTCACCTGTCATAATCAGGCGTTTCTATGGTGACCAAACAAAACATGCCGATTCTCCAAACGTTATACCGGAGAATCTGTGAGTCAGCATCATGGAATGCTGATAAGAGACGCGACCTCTGACCTCACAAGACTAAATCAGCAGAGATCACATGACCTGTGCGGAGGAATGTGGATATCAAAACTTGCAGGAATGCGCATTACATATGTTACCACAGATCTCACAGATACTATGTGCATGTGTGAGAAATAAATACATTTTACATTATCTAGATTCTAAATATATGTTTAATTAATAACAAGCACATTTTCAGGCACATTTCACGTCCAAGTGTGAATGAAGGACAGTCTCACCTGATATTAATACAGCTATACTGATGTAAATAGATTTTTCCTCCATTTATGTGGATGAAATGTGTAATTATAGCCAGAGTCAACATTACAGTATGATTGAGAGACATCATTTTTAACATTTAATAGCCTTTAACTTAATTTAAGTGTACTTCACATAAACCTATTATCATAAATATCACATTTAGCCGTGTCTTTAATTATCAGGACTCAACACTAAGGTTTTTTTTCTGCTGGCCCAGTTGGACCGGTTCTGATTTTTTACTGCTCTAGCAAAAAATATAGATTATTCCTTATTAAAGCTACAAAAGTGCATAAATTTGCATAAATTATAGCGTGATCATATACTGTAAGCTAAAAAAAAAAAACATGCGTAAATTGCATTTCATATTTTTATGCGTTTAAATTAATATATCTATTTAATTTTATGTATATATTTTATAAAATAAACAAAACAAAACCCCAAAAAAATAAACAAACACATTAATATATTGAGAATGTCACAGCATCCCAGCAGCCATCTGGCTCCTCCCACTTTATCAGCGCTAACCAATCAAATGCCAAAACTCAAGGTGACCTTCTGGAGTGCAAACCCAAACACTCAATCAACCTCTCTCTTCATCTCTCAGATACTACACGTGTGTGTGTGGTGTGTGTGTGTGTGTGTGTGTGTGTGTGTGTGTGTGTGGTGTGTGTGTGTGTGTGTGTGTGTGAGTGTGTGTGTGTGTGTGTGTGTGTGTGTGTGTGTGTGGATATAATTCAAAATGTGTCAATTTCTTACTTATTACTCAACCTCAAAAAGTTACACCCCTTACAAAAAAAAAAAGACACACCCAAACAATCATTACACACAAACACACACACAGAACTGAAATTGGTCACAATGTAATCACACAGGACACAATGTTTCAGACAAAATATCAAACTAATATACAGAGCTAGTATATTAACTAGGCGTTACGCAGTTGTCCACGTCTGTCCACCATGGTTTCTACGGCAGTACGAGCGGAAACCAGGGGTAACGCGGATATTACATCATTGACTGTGAAGTGAACAGGGACGTGCACTTTTTAAAATTGTGAAATTCACTGAATTTACAAGTTATTGGAAACAATTAGATAATGGAAGTACACGAATATATATATATAACACTGTGCAAGTAGTTTTTGGATATTTTGATTACATACTACATATATTGCACTTTCGTCCTTTTTTTAGTCAGATCAGATTAAAGGAGAACTACCGGTCAATTTTAACATTGAGCTCATTTTTTGTAAATTTGGAGTGCTGTCAATACAGAGAACAACGACAAAAATCAGTGTTGCCTACACCGTGTTATCCTCTTTTTAAAATTTGCACCCTGTTGACTTGAATGGGCAAGTTGTTTTAAACCTGCTTTTAGCCTCTTAACATCCTTGATGTGTCATACAAGTGCCCAGCCCATGTTGAGTGATTCCTTCAGAGTGAACACGAGTGAATCTGACTGCAGGAGATGTGAAAGATATGAATAAAAATGATGTATATCAGCCAGCGCACAATACCTGTATTTAGTTCCTGTTTTCGGTCGAAGTCCAATAGTCGATTGTCGAGTTCCGCGCGTGATCATAGGTAACTAAACCAATGCGCATGAACTCGACAATCGACTACTTTGGACTTCTACCGAAAACAGGAAGTAAATACAGGTATGTGCGCTGGCTGAAATAACATAATTTTTATTCATATCTTTCACATCTACTGCAGTCAGATTCACTCGTGTTCACTCTTAAGGAATCACTCAACATGGCTGGGCACTTGTATGACACATCAAGATGTTAAGAGGCTAAAGCAGGTTTAAAACAACTTGCCCCATTCAAGTCAAACAGGGGTGCAAATTTTTAAAAAGAGGATAACACGGTGTAGGCACCACCGATTTTTGTCGTTGTTCTCTGTATTGACAGCACTCAAATTTACAAAAAAATGAGCTCAATGTTAAAATTGACCGGAGTTCTCCTTTAACGTTAAAGAGTACCCAAACACACACATGGAGATGACAGGTTCTTCATTTTTCATTTCCTTCTAAAAATAGATAACCTGATATGAAGTCTTGTGCATTCTTGCATGTGTGTGTATGGTAATTTCTGTCTGCTTGGTTTCCATGGAGACAAATGTCCATTCGGTTTGCCAACTGAAGCTTGGGGGGGGTGAGTGTGTGTGTGTGGTGTGTGTGTGTGTGTGTGTGTGTGTGTGTGTGTGTGTGTGTGTGTGTGTGTGTGTGTGTGTGTGTGTGTGTGTGTGTGTGTGTGTGTGTGTGTGTGTGTGTGTGTAAATTATGTCATATTTGGGCCACACCAGTCACGCCCGTTAAAAATGTGACAAGCCACTTCCTGCACAAAGTGCTCACAGAAGTGTCACAGAGAAAGACACGCATGTAAAAGTTGCTTAAGGAGCACACACACACACACACACACACTAGCAGAGCATTGTTTAAAGTCTATATGAAGAACAAAAGGGCAGGAAGGATAATAGGTCATTTAATAGGTCAGACTTAATGTGTTCATGTGTATAACATCATAATATTAAAACGGTGAATGTCACAAAAACAGTAATATACTGAAATATTACAGTTAAAAACTATTTTCTGTCAATATATGTTAGCACGTAATTTATTCCTGTGATCAAAGCTGAATTTTAAGCATCATTCCTCCAATTGAATGCGTCATTGCAAAATAAAATAAAAGTAACTTTTTAATTGTCATCTTATATTTTATTTTTCTGCCAATACTTTAATGGCAGTACGACAAATACTACCAAAATATATATACAAATTTTAAGTTAAATAATAATATATATTTTATTACATTACAATAATGAGAGTTTAAGGACGACGAGACAAGAAAATTGTCACAAAGTAAAAAAAGTTTGTTAAATGATCATTAAAATGCAAAATATGATTTATTTTTGTGGAATTAAATGACTTTGACAAACACACTTTATAAAACTACAGAATGAAGAGAGCGCTGAGGAGAAAGAAACACTAAAGACTTGCTTTTCTGACAGACACCTTCAGAATAACTGTACAGTACATTAACAGTGTGTGTGTGTGTGTGTGTGTGTGTGTGTGTGTGTGTGTGTGTGTGTGTGTGTGTGTCAACAGGAAGTCCTTTAAGCTAAACTCGCCTGCTTCCTCTGAGCGCGCTCTGCTCGCGGTAACATGCTTTCAGTGATAACGCTTGGCTGGTCGCAGAGGAACAGTTACACGCATGAATAAGTTCCTGTTACACACACACACACACAATGGACTGACCCTCACAGAGTAGCTTCTGATGACAGGACCTCATTGAAGACCAAACAGATTCTCCACAACTAAACAAACACTTCCTTTCAACACGATACCCAGCAACCGTGTTTAAGAGGCGGTTAATGAGGTTACCAGGACAACAGACACTGTGGATGCAACAAACCATCGCTAAGGCTAAAATGCTAACAGTTTTTAGTCAAAGTTAAAAGGCTAAAACGCTAACTTTTTAGTCAAACTCAGTCGAGTATTTGAAATAACTTCCTTCTGTGAACTGATTTGGCTTCTTATCACAGAATGAGACCGAAATAATATTATTTTATAGTATTCTATACTGTAATCAAGGCTATGTCGATTAGCATTGCATTAAAAACATACATTATCCATATGAAAATACCCGAGATGGCAAGAAGAACACAGATAAACCATATACGGTCGCAATCGTGTGTTTATCCTCTTCATGTTTAATCAGTTAAAATCAGTCTCTATCTGCATGTTATCAAAGTCCCTTTAAGGGGAGTCATCTCATTCGGCGGCCATATTTGGGGAAACATCAAATTCTCCAAAGCTGTTCACCAAGCTTACGATTCAATTTCACATTTTTCTCAAAGTCTCACAACGGTCTCAAAGTTGAGACGCTCAAATCATGACAAAAAAACTGAATTTTTCAGGCTGGAGCCGTCAATGCACATGTGCATACAAGCGTGCGATGCGATTGGCTCTTTTATTTAGAAGGCGGGACTAATTGACCCTTAGCTAAGCCACGCCTGAAAACCGCCATAGGCCAATCGTGGCTTAGCAACCGTAACTAGGCGCGGGAGGTCTGGCAAGCTTTCGCGCGAGGGAAATATGCCGAAGCGTTGTGCGTATGGATTATGCAAATCTGATAACCGGTATCCTAAAAGTGTGGACGGTGGGGTGGAATTTTTTTCATTCCCGAAACCTAAAAGCCGAGGGGAGAAATGCCGGGCGTGGATCAAGCAGTGTGGGACGCCCCATTCACAACTACCGTAAATGTCGACAAAATTATGTCGGTTCTTTGTTCATAATCATAATGCATATATTTAAACGTAAAATAAGACGATTAAAGGCAAGACGGAGGCTCACTGAAAAAGATATATTTAAGCGTTTTGTTAATCGACGGCTTACTACCCCTGAGTAACTTTAAGGTTACGTTACCCCAATCCGATCGCGGCTCTCCCGGTGTTAGTGTTATTCCACAAGATTTATGGATAAGCTGTTTGATTCATAATTATTAGATTATAAATTATTTTCACTTACCCTGCTGTGCATGAACAGCTGTTTTCTCAATTTGTGTGTTTCCCATTTGAATGGTCAGTGTATGAGGCGCTGCTGCTTGCGCTGGGACTAACGTTAAACCTAGTTAGGCTTTAGCTTCAATTTTGATGAAATTATTCTCTAATCGGTTGCATTTTATGTCGTGGATATATCCCTCGAATGCATACTGCAGTCCCTTCTGTCTCGCTCTCTCAGATATTTCACCTGTTTGCCAAAAAATTACTAATTATCTCCTTGGGAATGTGTGACACCCGTGCATACACACTGTAATAGACGTGCCAGACGCGAAAGCTTGCCAGGCGTAGCAACAGTAACTAAGGAGGGCGGGGCTTAGCGAAGGGTCAATTCCGCCATATTGCGAATTGCACTTTTTCCCCATTCATAGTAATAATATGAGTGCACCGTCTTTATACATATAGAGCCATTATCCAACAGGGAGAGAAAGGAGGGATGTCATGAAAACAAAGGGACTTTCACGATATATCAGCATTCATATTTTCTGCAGAAAATGCAAAAAAGTCTCAACGTTTCTCACAATATTGACTCTAGGCGTTCTCTGAGTTTCTGCAAACGCAAACAGACACATGGTGTGTCTGTGTGTGTGTTTGCACTTATTTGAATGACAGTTTGGGGCAGACATATTATACTTTGAGTACATCAGATGTCTCACAATGCCACAGAAACACACACACACTGTTTGTTCACACTCACACTGAGAGGTGTTGTTGCTCACACCACCAGACTTGTGCCAGTAATACTAAATTGACGTATATATATATATATAGTGTGTGTGTGTGTGTGTGTGTGTGTGTCAATTAGCATGACAGTATCACAGATAGTTTATGAAATATATTTTTCCAGCAAAAAAAAAAATTGTGTCATGACAAAACAAAAACAATGCTTTTATGTGAAATATGAATATATATATATCTCATATATCTCAAACATCATCCAGTTTAAAAGTCGGAATCATCTTCATCAGTCACAAAAGTTCTGATGTGTCATTTTGTTCATTTTTGCAGATAAATATTTTGTTAAATTCAAGCATTTTCCATTCAAACGTCACAATTCACTAAAACGCATCACTTTGTTAAAGGGATAGTTCACCCAAAAATAAAAACTGTCATAAATTTTCATATCACGATAATTGTCTTACAGCTTTTATCATACACTATTCACTGTAAAAAATGTGGCTGCGATTAGTTATAACAACTTAAAATTTGTTGAGATAAGTTAAATATCCAACTTGAACACTTATCCATATGAAAAGCATGAACACTTACTTTTCAAAGTTGAAACAATGTTGGATTTTAAATTGGGATAAATAATCGCAGCAAATTTTTTTACAGTGATACGGTTAATGAATTAGATGACACAAATGTAAGTGTCGTCCTCTTATTAACACTTTTTTCATATAACTACAGAAGAAACAGAAAGTTGCGCAGCCTGTAACCTTATGTCTTCATGTCTTTGTTTTCTTGTTCTTGTAAAGGACTTTGGTCAACAAACACCAGTTGTTTTTAAACGTGCTCTACAAATAAAACTGTATTGTATTGTATCCTGCCGTTACAAACCTGTACGACTTACTTTCTTCTTTACAAAATAAAAACGTTTTTAAGGACTTTGGACTGGAGTCCATTGCCTTTCACTGTATAGACCCCAAAATCCTTGTCTGACAACGGAGATTAGGACACACTGATTCATTTTTTCCTGCTGATATTTCAGCCATTATGTTGTGTGCCTCTTCAGTCCGCTGTTTAGAATCAGAAATAATGATGATCCATGAACTACTCAATCATGATCTAATCTGACGGACGGGTTTGCTAAAAGTTCTGAACTTGTTTGCGATTCAGTTTGATTCATTTAAACAGTTCATTCATTACCGGAATCGTTTGCAGCGATTGCTCACACCAAAATAGCAACAGAAAAAAAACAAGAGCACTGGATGAGGTGGACATTTACCAATACAATCCATTGCACGAAGAAAAAAAAAAACTTGCAAAAAAAAAAAAACGTTTTAAATAAAAATTATTAAGCAATGACAGAATTTACTTTATCTTTTAAGCCACTAAGTTAGCAACTTATTATTGGTAGCTCTTAGTGTAAGCCAACTACTTTTTAAAAGGATTTTTATTTTAACTGCTTCAAATTAAGGAACTTGTAGCTTGTTAAACTGCAGATTCAAACTAGTTACCAGCACTGACACAGACAAAACACACACTTAATATTCCGCCTGTGTTTGCAAGCCTGTGTGCATCTGACACCCAGACAGAGAATCTACTGGGTTAAAACTCACAAAGAAAGCCATTCAAACAGTGTGTGTGTGTGTGTGTGTGTGTGTGTGTGTGTGTGTGTGTGTGTGTGTGTGTGTGTGTGTGTGTGTGTGTGTGTGTGTGTGTGTGTGTGTGTGTGTGTGTGTGTGTGTGTGACAAAGGTCACACTCCGCTCCATTAATGAGAGTTTGATTTAACATTCAGTGAGTCAAGCACAAATAAAACTTCTCAGACACACCAAACATCAGAACAAGTATTGGGATACGTTCACACACTCCACCTAATACACCTGTGTGTGTGTGCGTACGTGCGTGTGTGTGAGAGAATGAGAGAGAGAGAGATTAGACAGATTAATCTGTCTGTTAACGAGAGACAGCAGGTCAAAGGGAATTTCACTGCTGATGATGAGATGAGATGTAAATGTTTTAAATATTATAGCTATGCATAAATATTTATATTATAAGTACAGGTTGTTTTTTTTTTTACTTTATTTAAAAGGAGGGTGTGTCATAATTAGATAATGATGGGACCAATTTTGTAGCCAAGTAAACCCTCATTAAAGACTAATGTCAAAAGAGAAAGAAAAAACAGAAAAGAATTAAAACGTATGATAGCATGGCACGTTACCACTTCACTGCGGTTTGACGGTACTTCACGCGTGTCATTATGAACAGGAGTCATTTCATTGTTAAACTGCGTGACTGACTGACTAATTAATTAACCACAATCCACACACACGTATCTGTGCACCTGCGCCTCAGAATCTAATCCCGTGACTCACAACCTATTTAAAAACCATCTCAGTTCTCTCTCTCTCTCTCTCTCTCTCTCTCTCACACACACACACACACACACACACACACAGACACACAACTTTGGCTGTCTGACTTAATCCATTCAGCCTGAACAGAGCACATTCCACTGACCACACACACACGTTTGTTTCTCTACAGTGAGCTCATCTCCTTCCATTGTTTTTCTATCAGGTTAATATAAATGTTTAATCTCCTAATCCAACCACTAAATCAATCCTCACAGAAACCTCTGCACAGCATCAGATTTACACACACATCATCTGGACTAGTGATTCTCCACAAGAGGTCCAGTGAACATTAGAGGGATCAGCAAACACCACAGAGGACTTCAAATCAACAATACATATATTAAAATAAGACAAAACAACCATTTCATGTTCCTGATCTCACAAGCAGGGATTCAACCGTGATTTCTGGACCTGGAAACCTTGAGAACTACTGTTCAGGACCTTTTGAACTTCAGGTTATTTTATTTCGGTCATGATATTTGATAAAACATCTGATAAAACTTTTTTATATTCATATCCAGTTGGGAGAAATATATATTTTTTTAAATTGGTAAATATTGGTAAAAATCTCTCTAGGGCCAATATTCTCATCTTTAATTACTATTTTAAATGTTTAGGATTTTATCTTTTAATTTTTTTTTCTTTTTTTAAGTACTACGGCTGCCCCGATGGAAATGTTTAACTGGTCCAGTAAAGTATTGTCTGGGAAGGAAAGCTCTTTGAACTTTAATTGAATACTCCTGTAGTAGATTGCTAAAAAAAAAAAAAACAAAGCTTTGATCATGCTGATAATATAAAGGCCTTAGAATTGTGCGTATTAAATATGATATACAGTAGACTTTCTAGGTTTAGTATAGACATACGTGTATACAAATGTTCAGCTCAGAGACACTGGTCAAGCATAACTGACTCCTTACACAGATATTTGTCTCATTTCTCCAGTAACAATCTTTAACACCAACACACTTTAACAGTCACATGGAGTTAAAACACACAAGGTGGAGCTCACCTTTCAGATCCCTGTAAACAGTCAGAACACATTTGCCTTTAACAGGGCCTGAATTTCAGTGCAGGATTCTGTGTATTGCTCATTAAATTACACTGCATATTCCCACAAGTAAAAAAAAAAAAAAAAGGATAAAGCCCCCCACAAATTAAAAATCCCCCCAAAAGTCACCTAAGTGGGGAATTTCCCCCATTTTCCGAAGTGAAATTCAAGCCCCGTTTATGATTTATCTGCACAGGTGTACATCATTCATAACCACACTATACTGCATTACATCATTTCAGTTTATATGCAAAAACGTCTGTCAATGGAGCAGAACAGCCTGTGATTGGCTGAAGCCGTTTGTTGGTTTCTCATCCAATCACAATGTCTGAAACTGAATGAACACAGGGTTTTATATTTGTTTAAATCTACAAACCCTGATCTCATTTATGCCATAACGTGACAGTAAAACACAGGAGTAAGAGCAAGAGTTGAACCCTGGCTTCCTGCCGTTAACCGTTACTTCCTGAAACAACACGAACAACGCATTTCTAAGAAAACAACACGAACAAACAGCATCATATACACGCGACTGAGTCAGCAGGGCTCGAACTCTCATAAAGATGAACAATCAACTAACAAACATTTCCCTCAAACAACAGAGACGCATTCAATTGATCAAAACTAACAGTAAAGATATTATAATGTTACAAAAGATTTCAATTACAAATAAATGCTGTTCTTTTGACCTTTCATTCATCAAAGAATCCTGAAACTAAAATGCATCACATTTTCCACAAAAAAATTAAGCAGCACAACGGTTTTCAACATTGATAATCAGAAATATTTTGAAAGGATCATGTGACACTTCAGAAAAGGGCACAATATTTCACAATATTACTGTATTTTTTACTCTATTTTTGCTCAAATAAATGAAGAGCAGAATATATTCTTTCAAAAACACATAATAAGAGATAATCTTGACTAGATGGAAAATCTACAGCTGCATAACACTGAAATCTTCATTAGAGAATCAAATATATCAATAACAGTTCTGTGATGACCTCGAGTTCAATTCCAGCACAAATATGAAAATATTACAACATTTTTCTTTAACATTTACTACTTTCAGTTCATTTCTCTACTTCCGTTTCCCATAATAATGAATCTTATGAGTCACCTCAGCTGCACTTCCTGCCAAATAACTAAATATGAGCAATATCTTGTGCCACCAATAATGGCTGAGAAAAGTTCTCTTGTTCATATAAGTCTGAAGGCTCGCGCTTCTGAGAAACACACTGTTTTATGAGAGGCGTTTCCCAGGCAGCATCTGAATCACATCACGGGGCGTCTGAGAATGTGATCTGATTTTCAAGAGCTACAAATGCTGATTCTCCTTCTAAGAATAAGTGTATTATTGTGCTTGTTCTCTGGCATATATGAGGTAAACGCGGAGGCGTTCTGCCATCAGCGGTCATGTGACGTCTGTCGGACAGAGATCGGGATACGGGAACAGAACGAGCTCTCAGGTCTCTGAAGAAAACGTGCTTAAAAACATCCGTCATCCGGACAGACAGGATTTAGCTTCGGTCAATCAGTGTGACGGACGAAACTGGTTTGTGATTGTGATCCGGAATTGAAGCCTGGTGGTAACGGAGTCTGTTTGAGCGTCTCTTAAAGGACAAGTTCGGTATTTTACACTTCAAGCCCTGTTTTCAGATCGTTCTGAGGAAATAGAATGGTTAAGATTGAAATTTGGACACATGCAGAATTTTCGGTTTCTGTGGTAGCAGAATTGTGTGTGTTTGAGTCGTGTCATGTCTGACAGCAGTGTATGAGTGTGAGGCAGTTTTCCACCCGGCCTTTCAAATGCACACGAGACGGCTCTCTAACATCTGCGTTAGCACCTTTGTGCTGATCATCTCTGTCCCGAGGGGACAAACTCAGCTACACCTGCCCAACACACTGACCTGAGGGACACACACACACACCAGAGACTGATGCTCATCTGTCATGCAGATTCATATCTGTGTTTTCAGACAAACACTGATTATCAGTCCATAATGTTCCAGAACAAAGCATGAGCAGCATGAAGACGAGCAGCATTACAGCGGTCAGGGGACATCCGTCAGTGAAGAGAAGAACTGCACGCATTAGTGCATGAAGTGCAATATATACAGTATAGACTTATATCTCAATACTTTTAGACTTTCAGATTATAAAGTATATCTTGTCAACATATTTATTAGGGGTTGGGAAATCGATTCACAAAAAAAAAAAATTCGAATTGTTCTCGGAACAAAGAAGCCGGCAACCAGACGGTTTACACAGGCTTGCAATCATGAATGAAGCGTATTAATGTCTTACTCTTAACAAATAGAAAATAGCCTTAATAATGTATAGTTACTGGTACACATCAACCTTATGTATTAGCTCTTGTACACTATGTTGCAAATGTGCGACAAAAAGCAAATGGAATCAAAATATTGAATGCAAGAATAGTGTAAAAAGAAAAAGTCGTCCACACTGATTCTAACTAAATGAACACAAGGAGCACTCATGTTTCATCTAAATACACAAGTGTAATAATAAAACATAACATTTACCTACATTAAACAATTAAGATACGTAAAAAAAAAGGCCAGTACAATTTCGAGAGATGCTGCAAGCAAATTGTTGAGTTAGAGTTTTGAATACAGTAGATCGACATTTCGGACAGTTAAAAAAAAAATCCTTCCCCACATTATTGGCATCACTGCTACTGAGATTTTCATTTCAGAAATACCCGTCTTGGTGTTGAAAGTGCATTGAAATCCCCACAATACTCACGGTACTAGTAAATTATACGGTTCAAAAATGTGGGGTCGATATGAACTCTTCTGCTCACCAAGGCTGCTTTTATCAAAAATACAGTAATATTGTGAAATAGTATTGCAATGTAAAAGAACGGTGAATGTGAATATGTTATAATATAATTTATTCCTGTGATCAAAGCTGGATTTTCAGCATCATTACTCCAGTCTTCAGTGTCACATGATTCTTCAGAAATAATATGATGATTGATTTACTGGCCAAGAAACATTTCTGATTATTACCAATGTTGAAAACAGTTGTGCCGCTTCACATTTTTGTGGAAACCAAGAAATGAATAGAAAACTCAAAAGAAGAGGATTTATTTGAATCTTTTGTAAAATTATAAATGTCTTTATAGTTACTTTCGATCTTTATGCATCCTTGAATAAAAGTATTAATTTCTTTTTTTCTTCTTCTTACTGACCCGAAAAGGTTTTGAGCGGCTGAATGTGCCTTCGTCTTTGACAGTGTTGAGCTATCTAGTATTTTCTGATCTGATGAGTGAGTGTAACACCAAACATGTCCTGTTGAGCAAACACAGACATTGCCTACATTTGCACTTTTGATGAATATCTGCTGCGCTTTAGACGCCTCAATGAGTGCTTAATATGATCTCAGGGATGATCTGTAAGCATAACAAGCCGCTTTAAGCAGGGGAAGAGGATATGACATCATCAAACAGAGACGCAGTGTCTCTCAGCGGGGGACAGATGTAAGCGGACCTTGAGCCACTGATCCCATCAGCCCCTCACAGTGATGACTTCCATACAAAAACACGACCTTACGCTCATTATGTGTGTGTGTGTGTGTGTGTGTGTGTGTGTGTGGCTGAAGGGAGAGTATGAAACCATTGAGAGGGCAGATCTGAGACAAGGACGCTCGGCTCCAGACCCGAAGCACAAAACTGTTCAACTCTCATATGAACTCTCTTCTCTCCCTCTCTCTCTCTGCCAGCGTCTGGCCGTGACATCACTGGGATGGAAAAGGATATTCTGGACTTTAAGACCTTTCTGGACTAGAATCGATCAGAAGCAAACACAAGAGAGCTCAATGAACTAACAGAGCAAACCTTTACATCATAAACTCGACACAACACAAGGCCTCCAGTAACACAAACTCAGCTTTCAGAAAAGCATTTATTATAGGGCCCTATGAAATGTGTTTCACTTTTTCTCAGATTCCATTTTATTTTTTCCCCCAAATTCTGTATTTTTAGTTTTTATTTCTCTGGATTAAATTTTAATAACCAAAAAGCATGTATAATTAATGGATCTCACACAGATTTTAAGACAGTAAGGTCGCATTTACACTGCAGGTCTTGATGCACAATTCTGATTTGTTGACTATATCCGATGGGGCGGATGGGCGGCCGGAGCGCTTGAAGAGTTTTTCAGAAATGTTGTCGTGTTAGCGGCCCCTACGTTTATAACTAATGATCTTCCCAAAGGAAAACTAACTTTAGCTGGACAATAACTTTATTCTAGAGCTGCTGTAAAGCCTAAACAATGTATTACGGTAATTTCTATTATCACTGTAAAGCTGCTTTAAAACAATCCATACTGTTAAAAGCGCTTTATAAATGAAGGTGACTTGACATTTTGGATGACCCGTTTACATCTTTTAAAAGTGACCCATGTCTGATATCTGCATTTACACCCTACACTTGCCAGAATGTACTGACCAGGAAAAGCCGAAAAGGACGTAAAAACGGCGCGATTTGCAATGGATGCAGACGAAGTGATAATACAAGCTTTTGCTTTCCGCACCATCTTTAAAGGTCAGCACAACATTGGTATCTTAAGGAAAAGAAAAATAGGAGAGCACTTTTTGCAGTCTGGGCATTGAAAAGAGTCATGTGATCGATCACAGTTGGTGAGATTATTCACCACCGTTGCTTTTTCAATGACGTAAGACTCACAGGGAAATATACAATCGCTCTGCATAGGTGAAACTCAAAAAATGAGAATATGGTGCAAAAGTTAATTTATTTCAGTAATTCAACTTAAAAGATGAAACTTATATATTATATAGACTCATTACATGCAGAGTGATATATTTCAAGCCTTTTTTTGTTATAATTGTGATGATTATGGTTTACAGATTATGAAACCTTTTCACAATATTCTAATTTTGAATTTGGGGTTTTCATAAGCTGTAAGCCATAATCATCACAATTATAACAAATAAAGGCTTGAAATATCTCACTTTGCATATAATGAGTCTATATAATATATTAGTTTCACCTTTTAAGTTGAATTACTGAAATAAATTAACTTTTGCACCATATTCGAATTTTTCGAGTTTCATCTGTACATGGCACATGCAAATGCACGCATCCGATTTATTTCCACATATGAATGAAGCCTGAAACCAATCTGAGAACATCAGAAATCAATGTGCTTTTTTCCTGCTTACACGTTTGTGGATCATATCTGATATGAACACATACACAAATGAAGTTCCTAACGGATAAATAAAGTTCTTTGAATTGAATATGTGCCAAATGGGAGAAGAAGAAAAAAGGAATTGGGTCACTTGAACAATGAAAATGTAAATGCAGCCTAAGACAGTAGTATACTACGTTTTCTAAGAAAGTATATACTATGTTTACAACTGAATCTATCAAAGATAAAAGTTGGGACTATAATAACCAGAGCTGTTCCCATATGCACCAAATGTGCTCATGTAATGAGCATGAAGATGAGAAACACTTTTCTCAGGATAACGATATTTAGGCTGATGTACCATTGAGAGGAATCAACCATTTACAAACTAGTGTAAACCAGACAGCAGGAGCTTCGGAGGGTCCAACACGTCACCATGTGTCCCGTGTTAAAGAGAAGTACCAATAAAAACAGCAAATGAGACTGGCCATGCAGAAACCATTAAGAAAACAGGAACAGCGGTCCATTACTATACTAGATAACTGGAATAATTCAACTTCAGACACACATGCTTATAAACATTAACCAGCAAAAGAGCCATCATTAAAATAAAGGCACCAGCGTCGTCACAAAATACGCAAATAAAAGCTTCTAGTACACAGTTTGAATGAGAACACATTAATGTTTAACAGTGATAACTATCTATGGTATTTAGGTGGTAATTATGGTTTCCATGACCATGGATAATGCTAATAAGCGCTCTGCTTTAGCAGCACATGGTTTACGGTTTCATCCCATCAGTGTCTAGTTTCACTATAACACACCAGGTGTGTTTGGGAGTCTATTGAAAGACACACTGTCTGATGATGGAATATCAGATTCCCTTCAGAACGAGGGCTTGCTTGGATTAGCGTGGTACCATCTATATTCTGCATTAATATCCCACTACATGTGCAGTGTGCAACCATAACACTGCATCCGGCACTGCTTCCCACAATGCAATGTCCTCAACTTGACCTTTCATTTTCAGTGTGATAAAAGCTGTCTGATTGATGAACACTAAACTTAGTTTCTTTGTGTAATATAAAGACATGCATCCACCTATTGGCATTGTACTTTGACCTGTATGTATGACATACTGCAAAAAAAAAAAAATAATAATTTGATTCAGGTGTTGATTGAACAGTACAATATTACCACAAGCAACAACTTACATTTGCTTACTCATACTTTTTGTAGGCTATACATTAGGGCTGTAAACGATTAATCGAATCCAAAATAAAAGTTTGTGTTTACATAATATATATGTGTGTGTATTGTGTATAATTATTTTGTATATATAAATACACACACATGCATATATATATATATATATGAGTAACATTTGCATTTATATACTGCATATATATTTTTATATGATTTAAATTATATATTAAATATAACTATTTTATACATAAATAACACATTTTTCTTAAATATATACATGCATTTGTGTGTATTTATATATACAAAATAATTATACACAATACACACTCATATATTATGTAAACACAAACTTTTATTTTGGATTCGATTAATCACGATTAATCGTTTACAGCCCTACTATACATAAATGTAGGGAAGCCCATTTCCGCAGTATAAGAACATTTTTATAATTATGACATAAAAAGCCAAAAGTATGACATATACTAGGCTATGTAATAATTATGAGATATAAAGATAAAATTAAGACTATTTTTCAGGTGCCACTGCCAGTACATAGCCATTATGTTAAAACTGTTTCTAGTAGTATGACCAACTAGTGGTTAGTCAAGGGGCAATCGGTCTTACTTTTTAGTAACAAATTAGACCAATCTCCATTTTTATGTAACTGACTTAAAACAGTTATGAACAATCTTAAACAAAAGAAAAATTGATGACTAACTTGTAAGACTAGTCTTACGTTTATGCAACCGGCTAGGTCAATTTTTTTTTTTTTTGTCATAATTAATTTCATATTTGAAATCATTATTTAAAATAGACTTTTCATCTCATGATGACTTATGTCATAATTATGATTTACAAAAAGAAAGTGAATCTACATGCACTTTACAGTTTACACTGCTGTGCAGCACGAGCATGCATTCCATTTAGCGAGCTGAAGAGACACTCGTGGGCGTGGCTTAAGACTTCAAGCGGGGGCGCGCTCGAGGCCCCCTTCCACACAAGCTCTAGAACTCTTTTATGACGTCACAGAATTCCCTCTCATTCGCGCTTTTCCAGTTCCACAGCTTTCCAGGAGTGACTGTGCTGTGGTGGCGTACTGGTGTCATTTACCCAAAGGCAACAAAATTCCTGTTACTGAATCGGTTGTGGGAGCGAAGCAGCTCTGCGAGTGACAGCACGTCAAAAATGTTACACTGTTACACTTCAAAAGCTATGAAATTTAACGTTGTTGCAGTCAATATGCAACAGTGTAGCACTTCACTTAAACAACGTTTCATTTCGCAATAGAAAAACACTGCATGTCGCGTCACTAAAGTGGAAGTAACATATGGTTTATATTAGGCTACAAGGAAGTCCAATGTACTTATGATGGTATTACCACTGTACAGGTCCAAAAACATACTTTTATTAATAATATCTGTCAGAAGTGACAGCTCTCAGCACAGACCCCTGATCTAACTCCACATTTCTGAGCTGGAAGCTCTTCAGCGATTCTTCAAAACACTTCCTCGTCAGAAGAGAAGTATCGCTCGAGCTGCAACACCTCAAAACTTCCCAAACTTAAAGAGGGTTTTATTTGCGACATGTAGCACCTCACGGTTAACACGAATTTGAAACACCTCTGAGATTAATAAACAGCCAGAGTCTAGCATTTTCAGACACACCCTGATGCTTCACTGAGTAGCTACTGACAGTAAACTCACACAAGAACATAAATCACTTACAAACTTCTTCTTTCCGTCTCCATCATCATAGTTCTTCTTGCTTTTCTTGTCCTTGTCTTTCCCGCTTTTGGGAGCACCGGCGGAGGCTGAGTTTGGATCCATTGTTGTGCTTTAAAATCGCTTATATTCCCCAAAAGAGCAGCGCTGGATCCTCTCTATCACACACACACACATACACACACACACACACACAGGCTCTCGGTGTGCCTCTCAGGGCTTCTTAACCCGCGGCCTGTTGCTGTCGCGCGCGCCGGCCTGTGCTCGTCCTCCGGCACAAAGGAAAAGGAGGGAAGTTTGAAGCCTGAAGCCCAGATGACTTCTTTTATTCGGACCCTCCGAGACTTAATACGCGCCCTGATGAAAGAGACAAACGTCTCTTGAGTCCGTGCGCGTGTTTTGGCGCAAATTTGTCTCGATCTCGACTAAACAAACTATACGCGTTAAGTCTCTAAACCTATCAATCCAAGCTGTCAATCTATAGAGCTGTCATTAATACCGCCGACGGTTGATATAAAGTCCTTGTGCTTCATGGTAAAGACTTCAGATTCAAAGAACAGCCATGAGCAGATCAGCTGAAGTTTTCCGCTTTCTCTCTTTCTCTCTCTCTCTCACTCTCTTCCTGTGTGTGTTGGGCAGGTCAGATGGGAGGAGCCATCCCATCACGCGCACATACACACACCTGAGTCACATCACACACACACACAGGTAGACAAACACTGACGCCTGCTGACACCTCAGCTAAACACACGATCTTTATCAAAATTAGGTTAGTTTTATTTAATGACTTGTTTTATCTTTTAAATAATAGCACAATCGTAATTTATGACAGCAATAATATCATTTTAGAAATGACAAAATTAGGATAATGGAATATTCAGATTAAAACTGATTTCCCAATATGAATAATAATTAATAATAAATAATAGTGCAATTAATAATTAATAAAAAAACATCAATATGAACAGCTCGTTTAGCAGAAGTTAGTTTGTGTACACTGTTATAGTGTCTATTATTTTTTATATGTCCAGTATATTGGATGTCATGTACTGCATTATTTGCACACATTCCCCACACTACTTTTATTTAGCATGAATATATTCAATTAAGATTAAACTAAATTAATCAAAAGTGACAGTAAAGGCCTTTATAATGTTACAAAATATTTATATTTCAAATAAATGATGTTCTTTTGAACTTTCTATTCATCAAAAAATCCTGAAACAATTTATCACAATTTAAATACAAATAAATACAAACATATCTATTTATTTATTTATTTAGTGAATTCAAAACTACATATAAATGAATGTATGTGAATTTATTTATTTTAATTAAAAATTAAGTATAGTTTATTATCCTATGCTTGCTTTTCTTACTCCCAGCATGTGATATAGTCCAATCTACCGTCACTCAGTATTTTCTATTATGTGTTTAAATCAGTTCAACTAAAATCAATAAGTCTGAAAACTGTCAAACTGTAGTTGGATTGGCTACTCAGTTTTGTGTACGTGACGCGCGCCCCCTGCTGGCCAGAAGATGAGCGGCCGCTGCAGTGAGTGTGATTCATGATTCGCGTGGATTAAATAGGGGAAAGTTTTAATTAGACTCGTTTCAGACTTGTCCCATTAAAAGGTGAAAGCAGAACGGATCGTAATGAATTCCTGCTGGTTAAGACACATTAAGAGTCGTTTCACTCTGTTCATCTTTCCGGTGTCATTAACTTTAATGCCAGACAGACTCCAGGAACACTGGAGAGAAGTTGCTGAGAGTTGGCATTCAGTGGTGTGTGTAATTAACAGGCCTCGGACGGTCACGTGTGCCATGAAGGAACAAAAAGGAAAAGCTCTGTGCAGAAAGACTTTTTTTTTTTAAGCAATGCACAATATTTCCTCAAGCTCTGCAGAAATCGGTCTGATATTGTCCTCATTTGTAATGGCGTGTTTCATTGTAAATGTGCTGACTCAACCCAACCCAGTTTCACACTGAGTCAATATTCTCTACCACACACACTCTCCAATTTACCCAGAGCTCTCACCTAAATCCCAGGAACATCTGGGGCTCCTGACGGTGAAGGGCCCCGGACTCACAGACTTCATGATAATGATGGTTTCTTGTAAAGTAATGAGAATATACAGGGCTGCTCACACATAGGTATTGAATATAGGCCTACACTCTAAAAAATTCCAGGTTGTTTTAACCCCAATTTTGGGTCAAATATGGACAAACCCAGCCGTTGGGTTAAATTTTTAAATTACATTTTTAACCTTACGTTTGGTTTTGTCCATATTTGACCCAAAATTGGGTTAAAACAACCCAGCATTTTTCGCATGTACAGATTAACCTAAAGCTTTACACTAAAAATGAGCAATTTTTTTGAAATATTATTTTTCTCTTTAGGAAGCAGTTTCTCAGTTGAGAACAGGCGCGCATGAAGGGTTTTTGGCTCAGTATGGCTATAACAGTACATTAGTGTCTGAATAATGCTGTGTTGTTTCAACCCAAATTTGGGTCAACTATGGACAAACCCAGCCATTGGGTTAAATTAGTAAATTACATTTTTAACCACATGTTTGGGTCTGTCCATCAACCCAGCATTTTTTTAGAGTGTAGTGTCAGTAAAATAGTGTCCGATTGCATGTTTTAAAGCAATAAAAGCAGAAATCCCTTAAGTGTAGGTCAAATGAACTATCATAAAATTAACATTACATAAACATTAGCTTGTATATAACACTAAATCTCTCTCTCTCTCTCTCTCTCTCTCTCTCTCTCTCTCTCTCTCTCTTTCTCTCTCTCTCACACACACACACGTCTGGATCACTATCTTTATCTTTATGGGGACTTAGTCATAATAATGTTTATACTGTACAAACTGTATATTCTGTCCCCTTACACTAACCCATCACACAAAACTATCTGCAATTTTACATTTTCAAAAAAAAAAAAAAACACTAGTATGATTTATTATGTTATCCTCACGGGACCAAAATACGTTCCCACAAGGACAAGCATTTCTGGTATGCCATCTTTGAGGGGACATTTTGTCGTCACAATGCAGGGTTTAGCTGCACTATATCTGCCTCAGAACAGTTGGATATTTCTGTCATGGCCGTTTGTTTCTCAGGAAGGCTCTTGAGGAGAGAGACACGTTCATTTGTCTTGGTTTCATAATATCATGGGCCCCGGCGTCTCTGTTATCGAGTCGCACCTGACTCTCTGCGTCTGTCATCACAGCTTTACCGCATCGGATGCGGATTAAGACAGATATCAGATTGATTTATATCTCTGCTGGCACTGCCGTCTTACGTAACTCCAGGAGAATAAAATAACTGTCAGACAAACGTCGATAGATGATTCGGGCTCAGCTGGCTGGAAGCCGGACTAATGACTGCTTGACTCATTTAGTTGTTGCTTTCATCCGAAGAGTCTCACAGGACACAATGGTGACCGTTTATAAGGGCTTGAATCTGAAACCCTTTAACTCAGACCTTTAATAGAACAATTCAACTCTATAATTATAATTCTGTCATCATTTACTCACCCGAATGACTTTCTTTCTTCTGTGGAAGATTGTTCAAATCAAACCTGTGTTATTTTTAACTATAGTCTCTTTTTTTCTAATTAAAAATTAACCTAGTTTTTGTTAATTAGTTGAAATTAAATGAAATATAATTATCAGATGAAACCATAAACAGACTGGCAACTAACTGAATTAAAATAAGCTGAAAATATAATACACTAATACACTGGTTTAGACCACCATATGTTGTTCATGTAATAACTTATTCTTTTGTGTTTAATGGAAGAAATGCATTCATACAGGGGGTGTGTTGTGTTTCCTGAAAGCACCGGTAGCCAACTATGGTCGAAGTCCTGTCGTTCCCAACATAATTCAAAGATTTGCCGTTTCCAGAAACCATATAGTTTCAAACAGCATCGCACACTCAAGTGGTTGAAACTGCAGCTCTTGACCTGTGCTTTCATGAATAGTTTCTTCTTAAAATGACATGTTGACTTAAATAGATCTCTTGGGCACGAGCAGTAAGCTAATATTCAGTGCATTCTATATATTTAATCCTATTTAAATATATATATATATATATACTCTAAAAAATGCTGGGTTGTTTCAACCCAATTTTGGGACAAATATGGACTAACCCAGCCATTGGGTTACATTTTTTAATTACATTTTAACCCAACGTTTGGGTTTGTCCATATTTGACCCAAAATTGGGTTGAAACAACTCAGCATTTTTTAGAATGTATATATAATATTATTAGCATGTCAACAATCAGTTTGGAAGAGTTCATGTGCACAAGGGAAGTCTGGAGTGTGACGTATGAGGGAACCGGTGATGAATCAAACATCAAATAAAGCAAAATGACATGGAACAGAAAAAGTGAAGAAGTCATTGGGTGTCATGTTCGTTACGCCAGCATCTCGGAGATCTGGAATAGATTAATAAGCAGAAATTATTACTCCTTCACCTGTTTGTGACAACATATCGCTGAACTAATGTGGTTTAAAAGAGATGCGGGCAAGTGACTGTTTTCAGGAAACAGTCGAGACTAGTTGGTTTGTTTCTCCAACGATGCTTCATATATAGTTAATCAACGAATGACGTCGCTAAATGGGAAACGCACCCCATGTTTGAAAACGCACAATGACATGAGGATGAAGAAATGATTCCTTTAACCCCTAGGCCGTAAACTCTGAGGGCCATTTAAAAAAAGGGTAAACCATGAGCATGTTTCTTAAGCCTCATGTTTGCTTGTTCTCATCAACCGTGATCAATATCAGCAGGGCTGTTTGCACATTTTTCAGACACAGATGGTCATGAATGTGAGATTTAATCATGGTTTAACACCGTATACAAGAAAATAATCTGTTTTACAGAATGCACACAACTTGTGATAAACCCTATATGGACAGAAAAGGCCGTGCAGAAGTACAAAACAGTCACTATATACAGACAGATCAATGAGTTCGGCTTCGATCCGGGCTCTGTTATCCGAACCGCTGTGCATCCTCCGATCCAATCGTTTCGGGTCATTTGTAGGAGCTGCGGGCCTCTCGCAGTGACCGGTCGTAAGGCATGGAGGCGAAGAAAGAGTTCCTCAGCTGACAGTTGATGAAGAACACGATGAGGAGGACGAGGAGGAACAGCACCAGACACATCACCACATACGTGGCCAGGTCGGGTTTGTCGGGCTCCCCCTCTCGCAGCGAGCTCCCGCGGCCCGTGGGCTTCAGGAGGGCCGACACACTCACGGGCCCGTGGGACACGTTCAGCGGCGCCTGCGTGTGTGTGTGGGTCATCAGGTCGAAGTCTCGCGCCGCGGCCGTGGAGTTCAACAGCATCTGCCTCAGCATGATCAATCTGGACTGACAAATACACATATGATTATACTAGTACAGGTCAAAAAATTTAAATATGGTGCAAAAGTTCATTTATTTCAGTAATTCAACTTAAAAGGTGAAACTAATATATTATATAGACTCATTACATGCAAAGTGAGATATTCCAAGCCTTTATTTGTTATAATTTTGATGATTATTGCTTACAGCTTATGAAAACCTTTTCACAATATTCTGAATTTGGGGTTTTCTGTAAGCCATAATCATCACAATTATAACTAAAGGCTCGAAATATCTCACTTTGCATGTAATGATATAATATATTAGTTTCACCTTTTAAGTTGAATAACTAAAAATGAATTTTTGCACCATATTCAAATTTTTCCAGTTTCACCTGCATATAGTATAAATGCAGTATAAGCATTATACTTGACTAAACATTTCTGAAACACACTGGGGCTAGTTGTCACAAAGTCTTTATCTCAGTTTTTGAGTCAAATTGTACAAATTCTTCTTTTATTTAGCAGAGGTTTTGTTTGGTGTGTTTCCCTAGCAGTGTTATACTCTAAACTATTATAATATCAACATTTATTATACTGGTTGGCTAAATAGGTGAACACAGTGAAATCATATTGACATAAAATAACACAAAAGTCGATATATATACATATACGGGTGGATTTGAACTGAAGTGTTGAATGTGCCCTCATGATACGTATTTTACTTACAAGGGAGGTTGGGGCAAGTTGTCACATTTGTACAGTTTTGTACAATGTTTTGTTTTGTTTATTTATTTAAGCCTATATTTTTGCTCTTTCATGACTTGAGTTTATAGGACTAATTGTTTCATTTTTAATTCATTCATATTTAGCTTTTTTGTGACTTCAGATAGCATTATATATTTCTTTTTAACAAAGGTTTTCTTCTGAGACTCATTGAGACAACTTACCCCATATCGTGTGCCAACATGCCCCGATATAAGTTCAACGTGTGCTCAATAAACAGTATATATTTTATGCAGGGCAATTACGGTGAAAATTAAACAGTGATCAAGACTTTAATATTTGTGTCTGTAACTAAGTTTCATAAAAAATAGACCTAAACTAAGAAATAAGCTTTCAACAAGAATTAAAAATGTGACAACTTACCCCAGTCCTAGTGTAAATACAGGCTATTCAAAACAATATATTAATGCAATAACAAAATATATATATATATATATATAATTAACTAAAAGCAAATGAAAACACAGTTGAGGTAAGCGTTAAGATGAGATGAGCGTTATTGCGCAGGGATCCACTCACTGTCTGTGCGCCTCGGACAGGAGGGCGAGTCGTTGCGTTCGCATACCACACTCTCCCCAAGACCAGCAGACCTCAACACACCTCAGACAGGGGCTCTGGTCATCGGCACTACATCCACAGATGGCGCAGACAGTCTATCCATGTCCCACAATGTGCGTTTCCATAGAGTCTTGCTCTATCGGAGAGAGTGGACCTCTCCAATCACACCGACGGATCCAAATCTCCCCAAACGTCTCGATAAACGCGCAGTGAAGCTCACAACGGGTCTCAGTATCTTCGCATACACAGAATCACTCCTTTCACGCAGGTTTCCATGGTTTGCAAGGTTTATATCCAGGGAAAGTGGCTCTCCACACGCGCATCCGTCATACACTACCTCAGGTGATGGGTGCCAATCGATCCGGTTCGTCTGGAGAGAGGAAGAGAACAAATGAAGGAAACATAGAAACGAAAGATAAACGAGCAGTTCTCTGTGCGCAATGGAGACGGAGACGCGTAAATGTCTCTCTCTCTCTATTTCTCTCTCTCTCTCCTCAGACAGACTCTTCAATTTGAGAACAAGTGAGTGGAAGAGTTTCAGGAGGGTGCGGAATGTCTCGGAGAGGTTTTACAGAGAGAGAGAGAGAGAGAGAGAGAGAGAGAGAGAGAGAGAGAGAGAGAGAGAGAGAGAGAGAGAGAGAGAGAGAGAGAGACAAACATGCAGCCTATCAGCTGAGCCAGACATTTAAAGGGACCGTTGTGCGTGATGTCGCATGTTGGATCATCAAGTGTCGTTGAACTGTATGGTGTAGTGCAAGGGTGCTGTGTTCCATTAAAATAATGGATCTTTCTCAGGCATTAGCCTGTGGTGACTGACGTAGGCTTACTAAAGTTTGCTGAAAAGTTAAACCACAGTAAACACCGGTGGTAATGCATGAAAGTGCGTATCTATATGACGAATGTATTTCTCGTGCCATTTATAAGCTAAAAATAGTTTTTGCGTGCATATGATACGCACTTTATGGCTATATGTATGTAATACGCACGCACTCCCCACCCCTAGTCCTATCCTAGCCAATTGTTTCTACCCAATCCGTGCGTAGCACGTGCACGCAAAAAAAAAAAAAAAAAAAAAAAAAAAAAAAAAACTTTTTGGCGTATAACTGGTACGAGAAATGACATTCGTGGTATAGATACGCACTTTCATGAGATCGTGTTGGACAGACACAAGAGCCACAGAGAATTAAAGCTCATTACAAGTAGCTTTTCTACAAGCTAAGACGACTGATATATATATATATAAGGTGCACACAAATACAAAACATCCATGGTACACATGAGACTAAAACATGCAATAAACATGTGTTTAAGAACATAAGACATGTCAACATAACTGATAAGAAGAGGGCAAAAAACACTTATTTCAATGGAGGGGAAAAAAGTCACACAGATATTCTTGGAACATCAGTACATGTTTTTATTGTAAATGATAAGATGACTCGTTCTTCCAAAAACGTTTAATTGTTTCCAAATATATATTTGTTTTTTTGTTTTTCACCAAATATAGTAGGGAACTTATCTTACTATTAAAATTATGCAATAAACCAATGAGACAATGGCGTCTAGTGGATTTGACTCTGAAGAGCCTGAAATATACTTTCTCTTTAATACAAAATAAACCTGGCATGCATAATATGCTAAGTTTTGGATAATCTCCAGAAGAATCCGCTCGTCATTTTATTAATCTAACTGACCCATTCATTAAATTTTTCTTAAGGAATTATCACTGCTGAGTGTGATGTTCAAGTAACCTCTCAATGAAGACGCAGGTCATTGTTCAGTGTTGATGCTCATTAATATTCATATAAGTTTGAGGACACGCCCTCCTTGTGTTAATCACATCATATCACAGCTCAGAGGTTAAACAGCTCATCAATATTCATCAGCACCTGTCTTGAATTAGCAATGACCGGTACGATGAGGACAGCATCACATTGGTTGGGTGACCCCACTGAAGTGAACAGACGGGCAGGCTGGACACGACCGTAAAATGTCATTTAGACAGAAAGTGTTTATGCAGCAGGTCTCCATTAAAAATAATGCTTCTTCTTAATTTTCTAACCCTGAGTTTTTCTTTAAAATGCAGTAAATATCAACTTAAGAAGAAGCATTAGCGTTTTTGTAGGGCTTTTATTGCTATGTGGCTTTTCTATGATTAAAGAAAGCTAAGCATGTTGCATTATAGGTTCTTCAGATCAGTGTTTCGGTGTCTGGGCTTTTTAAAACACCAGTGCACTTCAGACCTAGAGAATAAAAACCATTTAACCACACTTTAAAACCATCATCCTGCAATTTGCATAAAACTGAAGTTCTTTAAGAGTCTTATGCCTCTCAATATGTAATCTGAATATGCATCTCCTCTCCTCTCCTCTCCTCTCCTCTCCTCTCCTCTCATCTCATCTCATCTCATCTCATCTCATCTCATCTCATCTCATCTCCTCTCATCTCATCTCCTCTCCTCTCATCTCATCTCATCTCATCTCCTCTCATCTCATCTCCTCTCCTCTCCTCTCC